>UZAN01041677.1:7671-45646 GCA_900618425.1 Echinostoma caproni
AACGAACGAATCGATCGCATTTCACTGCAAACTCATTATCACTGTTTAAAGTGAAAAACTTAACCAAGCTTAACTCAAACTGTCCCATTTGGAAGCTGACCTTTTGTCAAAGGTGTTTACTTANCTGTTGTTTGTTGTATAACAGAAGGGGCCATCCACACGGCCACGCTGGCTTATTGTTCTTTCATGAAAACTAGCAACCCGAGTCCCGCGGACTCGGATTTACCAGTCTTTAGGTTGGACGTTATATTTTACGAGACTATAACCAAATTACCTGCACCATTAGTTTTAGCTTTGTACTATATAACTCAAAGCAATCCTGTGATAATGACTTAACTACCTTGATCACAACCATGGTTCCATAACGTTGAACGTGGATCGTAACTTATCCGTTGACCTTCGAATGCTTTTCTTACATGAGTTTGACAGTATCTTAGAAAACTAGACTACACTCCGTAGATTTACTAATTCATAATCAATAAAATTGTGGTTACTTTTTAGAAGTATGGACAATAATTTAGCCCGAATCTGAACCCCATTAAAAATGAAATCTGGGACAGTATAACTAGGAGAGTTTATCAGGGATCCAGAGGAAACTCAGATCTGGGGATGGAAAACGTCAACGGAGGTAGAATTCAGATTTAGTTTTGTCACAGCTAAATTATTGCTTCTCAGAAATGTTCGCATTAAACTAAAGTAAAATTCGATAAGAATTCGCTTGCACATTTTGTGTTTTATTCATTTTTAGATAAAAAGACTGATAATCATAGAGCAAATGGTTGTGAAAAGTTTGCCAAATCTGAGGGAGGGTAGGTGCAACAATTTTGTCACGATAAAAGAGTAATTAAACTTGCATTTGTTATGTTCGTTTCCTTCAATCACATGCGCGCAAACACACAAACACATAGTCGCAACCTCGGACAATTGATCGCCTATAGTAATCGAAATAGAAAAAGGATGTAATCCTGGTAGTAGTAATCAAAACTGGAACTAGAACCCATAGCGAAGTTAAAACACTATCGGAACAGACACGAACTAGAACATTTTGTTGAGCGCGATAGTTTGTACAATTCAGTAAAATAAATGAATCCATGCTTTATGTGTAGTCATCTCATCAACTTATTTGTCAGAAAAATATACGCTTGCCAGTGAACATATAAGCACATGCACTCTGTGATTGACATTTAACATTGACATGTCTGTCTGAACAGAGTTCCACAACTGCGTTCCACCTGCGCTTGTTCAATTCAGCACTGTGGACTAATACCAGACACAGCACTTTTAATTTAGGGTTTGACTCAGGAAATTTTACATCAGCGGAATGATGTGGACCGTGGTCTGAAAATGAAGAAATTGTGCAATGCTATTCGCTTCACACCACTGGGAGACGGCAGTAGCGACAAACAAGAATAGGTGAAAACGGTCAAACATAAGTGTGAAATCTGAGAAGAGACGGAGTAGTTACTCGATGCTATAGAGACGTAGACCCCCAGAGTTGAGAACCTGAGAACAATTTAATGCCAGCGGTTGAGCTATAAATAGAGCAACCTTTGTTTTGTTTGGACTGAGAAAAACAGGATCACCGGTTGAACCGTTTTAGAGTCACCCTGTCAAATCTTTCCACAGTATTGATAAAAACAATAAATCGGCGATTGATGAGGTGAAATGAGTGCATAATGAATGTCTTCAAAGGCTGCGTTAATATACCCTTAGGGAAAACATCCAGTTCCCGCACAGACGCTTGCCTGCAGGACGTATCACACTTGTTTTATGAACTCTTTTTTTTACCAGCATCGGGTTGAATCAAACTAAAATTCAAAGAACACTTCATAATGTAATTAGAAATTACCACTTTACACGATAATTGTTATGCTTCGGGGGCAATCTAATCAATTTATAACTGGGTTTCATTAGACCATCAGTTCGATTCTCTCCGATCAATAGATCATTTCCTTTTCTCAAACAATGAACCAGATCTAAGATTGAACGTAAGCTTGATAATCGTACGTTGGAATGTGATATTGCTGTGTCTTATTCTAGGTATAGAAACCGAACGAGAATCATCATATTGTAGTATTCTGACTTGACTCCCGAAATGTGAGCGAAACCAAACATCACACAGTATATCGTGCACGAATCAAGAATTAAAACCACTCCAACACAGCACTGCGTATTGAACTAGCCATAGCGATCAGTGGAAGTGACTTAGCAGCAAGAGGAATTTAGATAATTAATAAAGTCTGATAACTGGAATTCCTTTTCTTTGTCTGTGGGTAAATAAAAATGCCACTTTACAGAGACCAAAACGTAATCCATGTGCATTTCCATCAGTAATATGCGCATACTTTGAATAGCACTGATCAGAGGGCATTGTACTCAATGCAGCTGTCGGTCATCTTTGAACATTTTTTGCCAATGATGATTCAACCAGCGTGTTTCCGAATTACATTTTTTGTTTATTGTAGGCTGCTATATGAATCTTAGTTTCATGCGTAATCCCAAGGTCTTGACCTCTGAGCAATACAGAACATTCCGAGAACAACGTTGTTTGTTATTCCGGTTACTTGACAGTTTTAAAGTGTAATATACGAAATACAAGCGCATGAAAATCAACTTTAACTATAATGTGTCGTATTCTGATTTTGAATTGTATTAAAAATCGCCTTATTAGAAATCGTAAATAATCGAGCCCAAATAGCTCTCTATATAGCCAAATTGATAACATGCGTTTATTGAAATCCATCTACATACATCTTACCTCGAGGTCTTACGCAATGTTAGCCGAATCAGCTCGAAAATTGAGCCGTTGGAGAGCGGTGGTGGTCCAGCGATAAGGCAGTCAAAATAGTTACCTGGAGGTCCTGAGCTCAAACCCTGCCAACGCTATCCATTTTCTGTATTTCCCAAAGCAACATTTGTATGTCTGCAGCTCACTTCCAGAAAATTTATCGTACTTTCTGCAATAAATAAATAAGAGTAGGAAGTAAAACCATTGATTGTATTATATATGCATATCAGCATTCCGTATGTCTATTCTAAGTTTGTTGGCCTTGCAATATCTTGCACCTATAGCACTCACACACCATACAATAGTGTCACTTGTTCTGTTTAAAAAACAAGCGCTAATGACAAGTGTAGTAGAGTACAACCGTCCAAAATGGTTTGACAGAGATCCAAACTGAAGTGAGAAATTACATGATTTCTTCTTTTTAAATTAACTGAACGATGAAGCTCTTGCCGAAGCATCCCACAGAGAGGGGTGAAAGTTAACATATAGCCAAACGCCCAAATATTATTCATATTAGTGATATTATTAATGATAAAAAGTAATCTTATTATTTTCTTTTATAGAATTATTAATTTTGGTGTATTCTTTTCAAAGGGGTATGCTGAGAGTTGGTGCGAACAATTAAATACAACATACATTACTAGAAATTTAAAGGTGGCAGGATTCATGCGCACATCATCTTACTTGATGTGTTTGTGAGCGGAACACTGCCGCACGAATTCTTGTATCAGAGCAAGAGGTTTCCAGATGAATCGTGCAAAGGGGTGATAGTGTGAACAAATGCAAATTAATTTTATGTACTTTGTGACAAGATATGCTGTTTTGGGTAAAGTGTATACACCGTATACCTACCAGGGAGTGTGGTGTTGAAGAAAAATCTAACTGCTAAATTTGTATAGTGGTTTGCTATTAATGAAAACCAACAACCATCACAGCAAAACTGAGGCAACATTTCAAATGGAGTTTATGTTGTTGTTTTCTTTTTAATGTCAGCTATGCACATCAGCCAGGTATTCATTAGACCGTGATAAAGGTGAAAAAGTTACCATAATTTCCTCACCATTTAGTACAGATATGCGCCATTTTCGGCGCTTTGTTGAGACAGAAATCTGGTCAGAACTGTGCTTATCCAACCGAAGTTTCCGCTTATGACGCATGCTAAATGAGAGATATCTGTGCGCGCGCATTTTCTGCAGTGGCTGAAGCGCATTTCCGGGATGGGGAGAGACGGAGGGAAGACGATAAACTAGAACAGCGGTAGCATCTTCATCAGCAGCCATTGTGAGGTCACATTACACTAAACCCAGTTTCATATATGGCGTTTGTTTTGAAATAAAGGAAAGGCCGGAACTAATAGTATGCTACTCGATCGATCACTCTATGGATTGTATCGCTTTGAGATCATCGATAACTATCGCTGAGCGATAAAATTCATACAAGCAACTCATCCCATTTGTGCTTAAAATAATGTAGAACTCTGTAAAATACATTACTGCCCGGCTCAAAGCTAGAAAAGACGAGTTTTTAATGGAATCTTGAAACATTTCAGTTTGGAAGTAGTCTTTGTACCTCGGAATTCAGCGTTCAAGCGTCAAACGTATTCAAAACAGCGAACACTCAACTTGTGAATTTATAATCAAACCATACATCAAAGTCAGTTCGGTTTATTTTACCTTGAAGAAGACAAAATAGTACAACACTACTCAGTATTATGTAGGGATACAACGGGAACAGAGATCTGGGTATCGTGGGCGTGATTTTTAACTGCCACACAAACTCCACGGAAACAACCACACGCTTAGATGGTATTCTCGGAAAGCGTTTTGTGACAAACAGGATTCATATTCAGACTCGATGAAACAGAAATTCTATTACCTAAATAAATCGATTTTGTTATTTCCTCTACTGAGGTCGGCGGTGGTGAGGTCATTAAAATGTTGCCCCAAAAGTCCCGGATTCGAACAGTTCCATTACTTCCCAACTTCTCTAGCATTTTGTAGCTTCCCAGGCAGTCTTTATACAGCCGGGGCTCCCTTTCTGAAAGTTGATGATACATTTGTATATTCAATAAATGGAAAAAGTAAAATGAAATTTAGTTTTATAGGTACAAACGTGATTAGCACCAAAGAACCATGTATTATTTTTTCCGTGCTTTAAAGCTGTCTTTAGTGAAAAAACGACGGAATATTCAGTGTCCATTACAATTGGACAGTGTAGGAAATGTTGATTTACGTATTAAACATGATATCCTGCGAATGTATCGTTTTACCAGCTTATATTGCTGTCAAATATTATATAAGCATTTGTGATTATAAATGTTTTATTATTCACGCATGATGTCATGGTATAAATAAAAAAGTGCATAATGATCAAGCCGAACTTGTCGAAGATTTGTTTGTAACTAATGGGCAAGAATTAAACATCATAATAACGAAAGAATATCCCCTGGCTTGTTCTTGAGCACAACATTACCAAAGCTTAAGCTAAACCGAAACATTTTATTTGGGACTCACACTTTTATCTTTGGATAAACAAAATTTGATCACCAAGATAGATAGTGGATAAGCTGTACAGTCACCAGCACCTACTGTGCATTCATCATAACCGGCAGCTTACACCATGGGATTGGGAGAAGCGAATTGAATGAGCCGCAAACGGACATGGGGCCGCACAACAACCAAGATAGTGACAAACCTCTGGTGTGAGTGGGAGCGTGGAAATTTTGAAATTCCGGGCCCCAAAAGATTGCCTGTATCTTATATCAGCAAAACTGTAGCAGCAACAATCTGTTCATTAGAGCCGGTCTCACAGTTGACATCATAAATGGCCGCAGTAGCAGGCAATCCTGTAGCAAAATAAAGGAGGATGATAACTTTAATTTTCTTCTTTTGTTATCAGGCAACGAGTTTCAGTTACAATTTTATAGCAGATCCATTACATATGGCTGAATGTGATTGTTCTACTTCAGGACAAGTTTTGATAAATAATTAAGGTATTCTATATATTCATTTTCATAAACAGATTGTCACATTCTAAATTCACTTCCGTTTTCCTCTGGTATGTCCTACTCATCTCAGGTTAAGCAAAATCAGTTTAACATCTTGAGTAATAATCAACTCATGCTTCCTCGTCGATTGCATGAACAAATGAAGAACATGCACTCAGTTGCGGATGTATGAATGCATCTACAAAGTAGGCATAAGCTCTTCATTTGTATTTTTAAACAGTTGTAGGACTAAAATATGATTCTTTTATTATTACAACTATTTTGTGCATCAATCAGCTGTCATCTTCCCTGCCCAGATGCTTCACAAATACTATGAAAGCCATTGAAGTTTCTACATTTATAATTGCAGTAATCACAAGCTACAAGCACGAATTGTCACGCGACGCAATGTTGGCGTTAGTTTTTCGCTCTGTTTTGAGAACCTGTAGCGAACTGCCCTAGACGTTTAGATCACAGATTGTAGATCTAGTTAACGGGCGAGTAGGATTAACTGGATGAGCTGGGAGGGTGAGTGGATGAGAGAAAGAGGAAGGGGGTTTGTAGAAATACTCATAGAAACTCTTCGGATGAGAATATAATTTTTTCAATTACTTAAAACACATGTGGTTTTCACTGATTCTAGCGTAAATAAAAAGCAAGAATGAATATTTTAGGTGTCTGAAGAAGAAGCAATGTATAACGTTGATTGTCCAGATTGATTCGGCTGTTTAAACGAGGAGGGGAAACGTTCGTTAAGCAAATAATGCTCGCTCAGTCTGTGCTCATTACACTTCGGCTCAGGCAAATCAAGCGCTTTTGAGCTACTCTAATGAGGAATTTTTCACTGAACTTTTAAAAGAAAAAACAAACGAGCATTGCTTGAATGTTTTTAAACATAGTGCGCTATCAATCTGAAGTCCGGCTACTGAACTCTTTACAACTGTTTGTTGTCCGGCACTATTTAAATGAGAGTTACGATCATCAATTATTACTTGTATACCGATAACCAGAAAATACACATACTTATTGGGACATATTGGGGAAGTTTAGTTTCAAATTCAACGGAATGTTTTTCCTCAACAGTGAATTTGTCATTCCAAACTTTCCAGTTTATCGGTCATTGCGTCCGTTTTATTCAATCTAGTGTTTCGCTTTTATCCTCAAATTGCTATATTCATTGTGCACTCCAATCCCCAAACTTTTCCGCTCACCGTGCAAGTGAGATCTCAGAGCCATCATAGAGAATGTTTTAATCTAATAATTCACCAGTGTTTTTTTTCTGGGTACTATTCTGAACCCGTTCGTTTCTGTGTAAATAAAAAAGTTTCCTATTCACTGAACCTTTATTACATGCAAGTGTGCAGCAGACGAATAGATCGGTTGCCCATCAACTTATCCAAACAGTTTCTGCCTTCTCCCAGATATCTCGGGAGAACCTCAGAATTGGTCCTTACCCTTCTCATATTTAATATAAACATGTGTTTTGAAGCTTTCCCTTGTTTCAATTGTTTTGTCGCAAATAATTATAATTACTCATAATAATTAAATCCGACTCGTAACGTTTGAAATGTCTTCCCAAAAGCTTGAAGATTTGTTTTATATTTAAATGTAAAAATATAAAAATAAAGTTTTATCTCAAAACCTCTTTCTCTCAAATTCTTGTTTTTTTCCAGACAACCAGTTCCCTCTGACTATTTTCACGAGAGTGAGAAGAAGCGTGAAAGGATCACAGGATGTTTTGCATTCTACTCTTTCGCAGTACTCACATCAAATAGATGCATACATGTAGATCACTTATGATTGAAATGGTGACAGGTTTGGGAAGAAACAAACACACGGGGAAGATAAATCACTGAATACGAAGGGCAAAGGTCACAAAAACAGAACTGTATTGGGTGCACAAGGCAGAATGTGTGGTCACTTCAGGATGGCAATTGAACTGATTGGTGTAGCTCGAGGCTGATCAACAATTCAATCTCATCACACAGGTCGGGTTTAAAACTGTCAGCTGCCTCAATGAACCGTAAAAACATATACTCTTCTGGCAAACAAAATACGAGGGGCGATTCAGTCAAACTGGAACAAATTAAAGTTTGCTCGTGCTATGGAGATAGAAAATAAATGACAGTTCCTTACACCGCATGATGTGATCTTGGATTTATTCCCAAGACAAGCAGTTATTGCTCCTTGTATTACTCCGCTGATCACGGTTGAATGATAAGATCACCGAAATAACCAACTGAAGGTCCTGAGTCAGAAACCAGTCACTACTTCCCCCACATTATCACTCTATTTTGTATTTTCTAAGGCCCCTTTGTATAGCAGCGGCATCCTTCCTGAAGGTTTATTACTCATTTATGTAATCAATAAACAAAACGTAAAATAAAATATTTATTCGTTATCTATATCCTTGAAATTCCCCCGGGATGGGGAAGTAATAAAAGACTTTAGTTAGCACCGTGGCTTTCTTTTCAATGGAACAACCTTACAGGAAACTTTGAAATTTATAAACCTGTTCAGTCGATGCGGTAATGAAGCTTAATCAGGGAAATTAAATGGTATCTACTCTGAGTAGATTAAACTTACCTGTTAAGGATTCGCTGATCAAAAACCCAGTTTTAAACGCGAAAAGGCATTTTGAGTAAATGCCAACCACTTAGACAGTTAAGGTTGTGATAGTCAACAAGACAAACGATTTAAGTTGACTACGGTGACAATAATATTTTTATTTCCTTTATGTTTACTGAGTATTGAGTTTATTTGAGTTGTTGAATTGAATTGAGTTGCTGTCAAACAGAGGCAGGAAGTCTGGGGAAACATAGAAGTGGGAAGGATGAATGGTGGCAGCGAGATGCAAACTCAGGGTCCTCAGATCGCTGTTGTTGATGAAACTAACCGCTGGAACAGCTCCACCCCAGCATCACTTCCAATCGATGGTGTTAGCATATATAGCATATATTTATCAGATAAATCTTTCTCTAATTGCTTTTCAGTAAATCTCGGTACGAAGTTGAGCGGTTGTGGAAGCGTAACGCAACCCAACTAATCCTTACAGAGAAAAGGAACCCAAATGCAACACTTGGATTACAGCCTACAAACTGAAAAAGTAGAACAATTTTTGCCTCCTCATTGGGTCCCTCAGAGAGTATTTTTCAAAAAGTAGACTACGTTGTTTGGATAATAATGTTTTCGGTTACATTTTATTGATTAAGCACGCAAATGTTTAGTCCGTTTTCGGGAAACTGACTGCAGTCGGTCAAGGGCTACCTGGAAAAATGCAGCAATGGGAAGATGGGCGGTGTTGGCGGGATTGAACCTGAAAACATACAGGTGAATGTCGCGAGAACTGCAATTACTTGATCAGTGAAAATATACAAACCCAGAAATTAAAAGAACAATATTGTCATATTAAAACTGTCCAACTGAATTAGTCGTTTTGCATGAATTGCGTTTGTTTTTGTACTGTAATCAAGCTAATATAAGTACAAAGGAGGGATATTGATACAAGCTTATTTTACTCAATCCCCCCCGAAGTACCACACACTGTTAGGCTGAGATGGAGAATAATTAAAATATAAGATGATCGTACGGTTAGTTGGTTGATAATTTCTGTCAATTCGCCGAATCGTCAGAGGAATCCAATTAGCAAACGAGGGTTGCTTTACTCGTTACTGTGCACTCATGTGCAATACGGCTTCCTTCCTTCCTTCCGGCGTTCGATTAAAATTTCCTAAAAGACGAACCGTACCCCTATACACCATAATCAAACCCGGTGCTCGCTCAGTTTGTCGTGACGTTACCGTGTTTGCCGTACCAGTTAGTCGAATAACCCATTCAAACTGTGCTCGAAGCCAAGATCGTATTTAGTGAATTATGGAGGGCTCTTGTTTTCACATTGAAGGTGCTTTCCATTTTTATAATTTAAAACACACCCGGATGATCTAATAACAGTCTAGAAAAGTTGACCTGATCGAACGAGGTAACACATGACAGGAGAAAAAACATTCTTGTTGTTTACTTGGAGTCTGGGAAACAATAGCAACTGAGGGATTTGTAAATGTTTGCTTGAATTTCTCAACAAATTCAGACCAGTGATCAAAGATAGAAAGGAAATACAAGTTGCGATAAGCTCCAGATTTCTTGGATACAGTAAAGAAAACATCACAATCAGTTGCACTGGCTGACAAACGAACAAATGACGGTTATAAACTGTCAGATCTTGGTCAAGATAGATCTTTTGCTACGAAAGACAAACTCTGGGAAGACAACAAAACATGTATTATTGACCTCTTTATTGTGACCCTTGGAGTGATGATGAGGAGTGTTTGTGACAAGGTGTGTCGCACGTGTGAAGATGATTGTAGGTTTGTTTGTTTCGTAAACACTTATTTGGTTTACAAAGCAGAATTGCGATTCGCCCCATGAAACTGGATACAAAAATATCACACGATCACAACTTATTTTCATAGCTGTTATGAGGTTTGCATTTGGTTTGTTCATTTTGAATTGAAGAGTAGTTATAAAAGAAATTTGATCTGTCCTTGTCACTCCAGCCTCGGGTTATGGTGGGAAATGGTAATGCCTGCAATTCCGGTCGGTTTACTAGATTTTTCTTAAGTTTGTGTATCAGTCATGCTGAATGCGCAATATATCGTACAGACCGAAACCTCACTATGGTCGGAATGGGTGTTTTGGGTTGTGGCTGATCACACTTTTTGCTTATAGCAAACTGCTCCTATACCATCAAACATCTTAAACAGTCTCAGCTAAAGAAGCCCTACTCACCACCTTCTCGTGATAGTAGGGTTTCCCACCAAAATGAAGTGACAAAAAACCGACATCCGGGACAATAACCGAGTCGATGACAAACTGACAGTTCACCTCAGGGGTTGGCTAGAAACCCTGATTCTAAACTAACCAAGAAGAGGTGTACAGGCCACACACGCCTTCTTGGTTGCAATAGTGATCATCGATTCAATCGGGTATCGAGGTGTATTCGGCACCTTTGACGTTTGACCTCGTCTAAAGAGCGTAGGATCCAAAAATCTGGATACCGGCCCCCAATGGATTGCGGTTTTCACACACCGCCGCTAACCGTACGGGTCAGGCTTTGGTTGATTAAGTGCTTCGACTGTAAATTGCCTTGAAAATTCACCAACCTTGGCCTGGGTAACGTGGCTCTGTTGCGCTCACGACAAGAGCATGGAATGTTCCCTTTATAGAGATTATTGTATTATGATTTGTTTTACACACCGTCTGGATTCAGTCGTGTGTGAAATATTTATTGAAAGCTAGAAATTACTGTAAGCACACCCCGCATCTTCAGACTACAAACGAAAGAAGGTTGGTGGCAAGGTTTTTGGTGAGGTGGTATAAGACACCAGTTGCATAGTAAGTTGGCTTTTACACTTTCCTGGAAGCATTGTATAATTTATCGAAACAAGTTTGCAAGGTCATGTGCTCAGCAAGGACTGCCATTGGTGACACACACTACACCATCTGTGTTTCAATTTACTATTATACTTCCATGTGCATATATATATATATACATATGCATACATGCTTATATTTTTATTGAACATTGCTTCTTAAATGGCTATATCAATGTCACAGATAACGTAACAAGGATGGTTAGACAGACTGATTACACAGTTAGTAGAAATTACATTTGTTTGAAAATATTCTAGGCGATTTATTAGTTTCTATCTAGATAAAAATGCATCGGATAGCTATTGGGTTACTCTATGTAAATGTGAGTTTCTACAAATGAAGCACAAATGAAAAGCTTCCAGCTATTAATATCCTCTTATCATATATTTAACCATTTGGGGGCACGGTATGCAAATACAATTATCTCGGATTTGCCTGTTTATCTCCCACAGACTTAAGCGTTGCTTTCACATAATTGATTGACATGGTCGTTGTGCTCTTCTAACAAATGTATTCGAGATAGGACTGCTGATACTTGAGCTGTCTCTCAAAAACTGTTGACGAGTGTAACAACCCATCGAGTTAAACAGAAATTTGCTAGACATAATGTCAGTTTGAATTAAGCGGTCGATTCAAAAGCAAACTTGAAAATAAGAACAATCACGAAAATGGAACCAATCAGAAATTGCACGAAGCGTTTATATATTGACAAGGTCAGCATTCGCATTTCACGTAGTGTTTGGAAATCTAAACTTTTGAAAACGTTTAGGGATTAAAACATGCTTTTTATGTGCCCAATTGAAGGATGATGTCGAGAAATATAGATCAAAATCATCCTCTATGATCAATACAAAACCAAAATATTGTAGTTTGGCCGGCTGGGCTTAGGCGGTGGCCATGCGTGGATTCGAATCCCATCGAGGCTACTGAACTTTTCACAATATCGACATAAAATCCAAAATACATTAGACAGAAAGTATTGCAGTTTGAGTTTTACTAGACGTGCGATGCATAATAAAAATGATCCGTTTTTTTAGAATTTATTAGACGAACCTTTTTAATTGTAGAAAGAACTTTCCTGATTTTTCTTAAGACTAAAATCATCCTGATCACCGCACTGGTTCCTGTTTTCCAAAGTAAACTGGCGATAGCTTTATCGAACGATTGTGAATACCTAAACCGGAGAACGAAATGGAGTTAAAGCCAAATCAACTTTTTGGATGTCATTTGTGCGGTTCCTATAAACCTCCGGGATTTGTGCAAAGTTGAGAACAATGTTTTTCTAGGTCTCGTTGTCGTTTTGTAGTCTTCTGGCGGCCCATATGTTCTGACCATAAATGAGTTGATAAAAGTAAAAAGGATGCTGGTGAAGCGTGATTGGAAATCCAGCAGAATATTATAAAAATAAAACAGTTAATATATAAGAGCGACAATGTTTGAGTTCATTCGGTACTGGCAACATGAGTTGGACTTCATCCGGTAGGTCGGACAGGTCATCCAAATCCGAATTGGGTGTCAGCCCATGGGGTTTTAATTTTGCCTTCTTCAGCTTGGGTACATTCTGGTCTAGTTGAGCTATCTCAAAACTACTAGCTGGTGAGGAAAAACATCACAAATAAAGTTTGGACCTATTGGGTCATGAGTCATACCACCAGTCAGATAACTTTGTTTGAGCACAACTACCACAAATGCGTGTTTCATTGGGAGTCTCAAGTTCGTTGGCCTTTAACAGTATGCTGGGAAAAAATGCTAAGCACATAGCTTTGTTTCAGGAATCGCTCTTGGGAGTCCATCTGTTTCACACGGTGCATCTGCCTGCAGTTTGCATGGGATCTTTCAGGAAGATCTAAACCTGGTCACACAACAAGCGGGAAACGATCCGATTCACGATATAACTACTAACGTTAAAAGGTTTTTCCTTTTTCACTATTTATTTCTCTGTTTGAACTGATGCATGCGTGCACCAGCAATCCAAACTAGTAAGGTGAAGATGGATGTAATATGTTTAAATGACCAGTCTAATCATCGGATAACGTGTTTCCAACTTAATCCGGGTTTCATAAAAAACGGCTAAACTGCAATATTCATCAGACTGGGATCAAATAAGCAAGATGATACCAATTGTTAATTACTATCCAGATAAGAAATAACTGAGAGATAGAGAAAAACACTTTGAGAAAAATCTTGAAGAATGTCACATTTCCTGCCGGAGTGAAGAAGAAATGATCGAAGAACGGTAAATATGTTAGTAATACGACTAATTGATATGCATCGAATAGAGTTGGAAGTGAAAACCACCATATGTTATTTTGTTCATCGCAAGAAATTGTTCTTGTTTATCTAGTAAAGTGACATGTATATCGTTTTGCTAATGTGTTCTGAGAATGAGGCAATAATGAAGAATCACGATGAAAGCATTGCAGAATGAAGCTAATAACACACTTCATTTGTAATCGGGCAATCATTTGCATAAGACAACGAGTATGTTATCCGTGAATAGTAGAGGATTCGATTTGAGTATGCTGCGAGTTTCGTCGTGTGCAGAGCAAATGAAGCGCGAACTGAAAGACCATGAAGGGCTGGACAGCTGTTCTGACTTGATTAAGTTCCGTCGGTGCAAATCCATCGACCCAACTGGGGATCGAACCCGGGACCTCACAAGTAGATAGAACCCAATTGGACCAAAACGGTTGCACGGTGCTTCGTTGCTTTTTACGCTTCTTTTATTCTAGATACAACAACATTCACCAAATGACTATCTTATGCTTTGAATTTAAAAAGGAATGTCGCGTTGTCTTCAGTTAAAAAGTAATGACGTAAGCTGATTTTTGAAAATGAAAAATCGTCAATCGCTTGTATTTACTATTCAGATGATCCTCCCTCAACTAGAATAACAATACCTCCGGAGAAATAACGTCTGTCTCTGTACGTCAACTCTAATTTAATTTACCAATTTCACTGTGGATGCGAAACGACCTACATGGGCAGAACCGAGCGACAATTAGGCTACTGGGTGGTTGAACATATTCCAAATTGAGAAAACGAGTCAGTGAGGAAAAAGCTGTTTTCAGATATTTCTGGTCATGCTCTTACACATGATATAGTGGAAACATTCTTACATAGTGATAATCATTGGCTCAATTTAATGTCATTCATCGGAGTCCGAGGGAAGAGGAGGTATGTTTGTGGAAAAACGTTTAGTGCGTTAGTCGATGTGACCTTTCCCCACTTGGGTCGAGTGACACGTCACGTTCTGTTGTGGTTTTCACACCAGGTCAAGGCAATTGAGGCGCTTAAATTGGATCCTTATTATTAGCTCTTTCATGAGGACACCGATGGGGTTTTCCTTCTTCGGAGCGAACCGGACATTCTTCTCAGTGAACATTTCCGGATAAGCATTTTCCTGCCGCGTTTTGAGATATTCCGAATTCGGTCAAAATTCAAATGACGCAATCGAGGTCAAGCTGACTTCATAGGAACAATGGATGAAACTACAAAACCCCGTCATCAGGTATTACTGAACATCTACTGATGACACAACACCAAATCAACCGAAGCACGGCATTTCATATTATTATATACACTTCACGATTTACAAGATTGCTAAGGTTTGCAGAATTGAATGCTGCCAAACGATGGAAGTCCTCCTTGTGTCAACAAAAATAATTTTGTGTTACTTTGTTCTTACCTGGTGACATAAACCCCTCCTCCGTCTCTTCAATTTTAGTCCGTTTTAATGCATTTCATTTGACCTTTTGTCACACAAAAGCCCTAAATAAACTGCGTTTTCATGCAGTATGTCGAGATACACAGGAATCGTCCGAGACATTGTTGTGGCTTAAACCTCATTGATTTGTGCTCATACATAGTCGTGACCGAATTGACTGATCGATCGACTAACTGTTTGAATGTTGGCTTGACGGCATTCGCATGTACTGCAACGTGTGAGCCGGACTCCGCCTGCCTGCCTGCTTGCCTTCCTACATACTGATCGTTCCTGCTTGTTCCCCGGATTGTATCCCGGTTACATATTTGCTGTCTACAATGAACTTACTGCTCCATTCGTCGTGTGCTGATATGCCTACTAACCTAGGATATGACAGAGATGAATCGTGAAAACCTATGGGATGACTGCAAACTTTGTGTGTGTTTTTACGCAACGATGGTTCAGTGGTACCAAGGAGTTTCATGACCTGCCTCGTATGCAGAGGTTTTCAGTGCATCGTCTCTTGAAAGTTACATTTGTTTATTCGAATTCTTCGATTTTGAATTGACCTTCCTTTTGTTGAATACACCATGATGCAATTTTCAGGAGGTGAGAATAGGCCAATCAAAGGGCTGCCGTGCAACGCACAAATGGGTAAAGTCAGGCAGTGATGATGGAATTCGAACATGCGTCTTCCGGGGTAATAGTTTGGTGACGTTACCGCCGAGCCACCACCGCCCACAGCGAGAGACGTTTTTGAAGCAACGCATTCGGTGGTCATGGTTCACCGATTGATTTATGTTGTTTTGGAATTTCTTTTTTATAAATTCTTTGATAGCAATGAATCAACAATTTACGAGATAAAAAACGGATTGAATGAAATTTTCTTCTCCTTCTGAATCTGATGAAATGTTTGCTTCACTTACAAAATCAAAATCTGTCAAAAAACGGATGAAATAAATCGGACTGTATCAAATCCACTAAAGTTTGCATCTAGAATAATACAAGACATGAAACATAAAAATGATTGCAGTTCACAAGGCATTTTCTCACTAAATAAAAACCATTAAAATGTTCTTGTGACTGCTCTCTAGTAGGGTGCAGACATTTGTTTATGACCATATGACATGTGGATTTCATCATTACGTTATTTACCTGGAAAAGTGAGCAAAATAAATTTAGTTTAATGAACAGGTAAAACGTCTGAGGTCTTAAGGTACTGCAATAAAATTAAATAATTCCCTGACGAATAACAATTTCTATGCAATTGAAGGGAACTATTTTATTACTGACGAATTCTAAAGTACGCGTCATTGAAACGATTACCATTGTGCCACATTCCCACTAACTCGGCCCCTTTAAAATGAGAAAATAACACGATTCGGGCCAAAAATGCAATCAAAACTACTTTGGAGGATTCCTTTTCACGCCAAGAGACTAAATCAGTGGGTTGAGCAATGAAACCGGCAGCGATGAATAAAGAGAACAGTGATTGATAACCCGTTTTTCTACTGTTCGCAGCGTTGAAAATCTCGCGGGTTGTATTTAATTTGCAATTGCAGAATAATCATCTGAGAGGTGTGAAATGTGCCATGGAATGTTGGAAAGGTTGGCGTAGGTGACAAAAACTGGTTAAAAAAGGTTGTTATTGTTGTTGTTCGTCTGACGGTCTCAAATTAAACAGAACGTGGAACATGCAGACGCAGCGTGCCAATGCAAGGGCGCATTGTCTTCGGGAAAACAATGAAGCAATTACCGGGAATAATGTTCAGGTCAATATTCAAAACCATGCCTAATGTCCTATAGCACCTTGTNATGTCCTATAGCACCTTGTGAACGAATGTCAACAATACCATTTTGAGTGCAGTCGTAGGATGTGGTTTTCAATATTTATCATAAGGGCTTTTGTTTCACCATTTACTTGAATTTATTACCACAGACAGCAAAAGTAAAAGTGATTCTTGTACAGCAGTTATCTTTAAATCGGGATATTCCATGCTATTTGAAATTTAATAGATATAAGCTTGTCTTTAACTTAAGGTAAGTGTACCTAAGTGTACCAAACTAAAGAAACAGGTACTGAAATATATTTCACGGAAGCCGATTGAATACGGTAACGATTCAAACGATTCCTTTGTAAATAACGATGTTGCGATTGTTTGGTACCCCTGACATAGCAACTCACTTGGTTCCTCACCCACAAAGTTCTACACCTACGGCCTAGTTTAAATGAAAAACTATTTTATACTACAGTAGGAATTGTTTCGTACTGAAACGAAATTTTTCGAATTCAGTGGCGAAATGAATTTTGAACAATATTTTGCGTTTTTATTGTTTTATATACTAATGAATTCATACAGGGAGCGTGTGCAACGTGAAGGCTGTTCATGTTATTCTAATCGATATATAGTCGATGAGCTGATTGTCCTCCCACATTGCAAGAGTGTAAGCAGTAATATTTTCATGCACGCCACACAACCATTACAGAAATGTGACACGTTGTTTCTGTGTTGTCGTCGATGCATTCACGCATTCTGCACAAAGTGCTCATTGAGATAAATGCCCTATTTACCTGATCAAACTAAATGAAATAATCTTTGATTGAATTGCAAAAACTCATTCTTATGTAGAACACAATCCAATGGAGTTTAAAAACGAAAACACCTTGAACATAAAATTCAACCGGATAAAAGCTGAGCCAAACGGATTTTGCTCTTGATAAATGCACTGTATTCCAGGTGTTATTCACAGGAGAAACAAAACCAAAAACAGCTACATGTTTGTCATAACTTTGTCGGTTAATTATCGTGTCGGAATANATAAATGAATTCACAGAGGAATTCTGTTTTAAGGTTACCGGAAATTGGGTTGTGATGACAAAGTTCATCCACACGTTTTCGTTGGCTACTGGCAATTATTTTTGTAGATCGGTCGATAAACTGGCCACGGTGGTACACCAATGGTATATGCCAACCAGTAATAAGAGATAAAGAATTTATTCCGTGCGACCTAAGCAGATTGTCCTTATAAACAGTGTTAACCGTTTGCATTGTACGACCTAGAGATTGATTATTAATTAACAGCACAAAACGTTTTTAGAAGAGATCGTAAGCAAAAGCGAACGAACCAGAAGACGTGAAAGCCGAGTTCTATGAGCTCTGGCCTATCGAGAGACTGTTGCAGATGAGAAAGAAAGAAAAACAGTTGTAAGTAGAAATGCATGGACGTGTTTTCACATCACACAATGGATTTCGGTGTGCAAAGAACACAGAAAACGTGAGCTAAAAAGCCAGGTAGCACCGAACAGCTGTTTAGACCTGATTGGTTCACATCCCCAGTGCAAACCCCTTGACCCAACCGGGGCTCAAACTCTTTACTTCAGGTGGAAGGCTGGAGCACAATCTCTGCTCATTTATTTTTGGGGATGACAATGATTATTTACTAATTTCCTAGTAAACCAGTATCAACTTTTGCAGTGTATTGTACAGGTGACCAGAAAGTATGCAGTTGAGGTCCATGACTTTTACGACCGGCGTCCGCAAGCTGAATTTGAAACGTATTTAAATGATCTGCGGTGTTTCTGGAAGATTTTTGTGAACATTCAGACTATGAAAGAAGATGGTGGTTATTCTGGAAAAGTCAAATCAAACTGACTGGAAAGACAGCTTCCGCAATTCAGAATTTCTCGGTGTTTTCTTCATTTAATACCTTGTAGGCTAGCTCAATTAACTGCCGGATCAGGCACACTTAAGTGATGAAGCTATAAATAATACGCATCCAATACGAAAATCAGGTGATGTTTTTAATACAATGGAAAAGAAAAGAATAAATTAGGTTTTCTGATACTACACATGCTAAATTTCTCAAGACGATAAGGCCTGAGGCGTTCTTAAATGTTATCAATGTTATTGGTAAGGAAGTAGAAAACCCCTCAACTAACTGGGAGAGGATTATACGCGGAATAATATAAAGGACACTCTTTCCTTCAAACATTTGATTAGAGTAGTCATAAACATGCGTTTTCACAATGCGCCCGAATTATTTCGCTTACTGGTGCACGGTGGGTAAACATGGGACAAAGCAAAAAAAGAACGCAAAAAGTATTTCAAGGGAGGAGGCCAAGTACTACAGGAAGATTAGTGTGACCAGCTACACTCAGTGTTTGCGTAAATTGGGTATGCGATTGTGAATGGTTAGAGTCTCAGCATATTTCCGTGCATTTGGGTTTGCTATCTGAAATGAGTTCACTGCAGTGACACATTGTTTCTTATCGTATCGAGAATTTTATACATACGTTCATTGCATTGCATGTCTCTTAAAAAATGAGCGTGAATAGAATAGCTCGTAAGTAATTTTGGTGGTTAAAATTTTATTTCAATAAAACACAATGGGGTACACAATACCGAAAACAAATGTTAAAATTCTAGCCAATAAGATGATCTTTGAATGATCATTTGAAACCAGCCACAAAAGGGCAAGATTACACACAATTGTGCATTTCCATTAGGATTCTAATTAGGGTTATTCAATAAAAATTGTGATGAGGCCAACAAATCGAGGAATCATCGTTTGAATTGTTTTTTCTCCAACTTCGTTGTTACTTGCTTGAGTAACTAATGCTTTTCCCGAAAACCCATTCCAGTTCAGTTAGTTAAATACTCTGATCGAGCCTGGTATTCCAGAGATGAAAGTGAAAACATATGTATTATATCGTTAGTGTGTCGTAACTGCACAACATTGGTTTACATTGGATAACTTCATGGTTAAAAGGAATTCAGTTTGGGCGTACTGACTGTTCTGTCAAAAAGACATTCTTCTCAGTTTAGCGATATGCGATTTAACCTGTTTAAAAATAGCAATATTTGCCCACAGAGAGTAGACCCGAAATGGGAGACCGGGTTCTCGAATTGAGTGACGTTAGTAACACTTAAATGTTAGGGAATTCATTAATCACGCGACAAGCAATCCAAAGCTTGAAGTAAAAATGCTGTGTCCTTAAAGGCGGGCATTTCTGGATGCAGGTTCAAGACTATTATTAATAATAATTTTGCCACTAGATATAGACTGTCACCATTCTTTTAAATTTGGGATGTTATCACTCCGATCTGCGCCATCACCACCACAATGTAAAGATTGCCTTTAAACACTTCGCATGGCATTATTAAATTGAAATGTGATGGAACTTAGATAATCGGACTAGAAAGGTATGATATAGGGAACAAATAACTAGGGTTAATTTAAGTAAAAAATCTATGAAATGAGTTGTAGAATATGTGCCACAGCGTTGGAGAACTGTGATTCAAGACACAGTTGCATAGTTATAAGTCGTTATTGGGATGTGGCACCAATTATTATAGTGGACTTCAGCTGATCACCAATGGCGGTCATTATCTTTATCGGTGATGCTTGATTTGAAAAAAATGTTTAAAAATGTTTACAAACACAAAGTTTTTATGCGTGAGAACCGAATAAAAATAACACCCTTTTTTGCTATTCTTAGCTTGACCCATATGGTCTAGGTTATTGAATCTCTGTTCAATATAAAACTTCATAGTTCTGTGTGTGAATTAAAACATTTAAATTTGCTATTCTAAATTGAGCGATTTTCTTAATTTCAAGGAAATAAGCTGGAGATTGTTTACTTACCAGCGGGGTAGGTGATGCATTGTGGGAAATATAGGTTAACATTGCGTTTCTCGGCATTAAAATGATTTTTACGATCATACTGATCCCGATTGAAGTGGGTAAACAAACGGCTGTGCGTCACATTTGGCACGATCGGAAGTGTTATGCGTTTCCGTTCACCTGTACGGATATTTTGTTTACTGAAAACGCACACAAATTACATTGATCCTTGTCTGATGCATCTGCTTTGGATATATTTATTAAAAACGAATAGACTACTCTCGAGAAAATGGCCACACACCAGTACGTGAGCAATAAATATGTGCCTGAGTTGAGTTGTGCTTCACCTCGAGAGAAAGCAAGATATAGCAAGGAAAGTACCTCATGTGACGCGTGGGTGTTGTCGAAAAACTCGGCGTTTCTATCACTGATGTGAATTGGGAAAAAGAAATATTTGGGAATAGCCGCACCAGAAACTGCTGAACGGAAATTTGTCAAGTTTGTTCGGCGGTTCAAACGAAAACCAGACGGTGAAAATCAATCAGTTATTTTTGAGAATTTATATTGGATAGATCGAGTAAGATTGGTTTTGAAAGAGGGATTTATAACTGCAGGGTCAAATTAGTCTTAGATGGTAGATTGGTTTCACACCACACATCTTTGTAACTGATCATCCTCCAACGATTGCAAAGTACGGGAATTCTAAAGAAATTAAGGTTTAGATTTGTGTAGTGCATTAGCTATCAGTTATAAACATGGCGTTTCAATACGAATTAAAGACAAACAAAACATTTTATTGGTCTGATAAGTCATTTCTAACAGTGGAACTGATAGGCGAATCACAATGTTTAGTTATATTTTATTTTCTCGAATGAAACAAAGGGGGGTTGTTTATTGCTGCCTTTATTGGCATATGTTCCTCCAAAAACGTAATAACTTTTGTAATACAATAAAATTCGTCTCCATCTAAGACAAAATAATAATGCATCCTCACTCAATTCATCAAAACCAAAATTTCCTAGGGGATGCAGGAACAGTGAAGGTTCGTAAAACCTGATGGGTCATATAGTATGAAATGTTTGTCGGTAGTACAAAAGTTCATACTTGTTGAATAACATATCCATTGGTAATGGCTCATTACTCTACGCTCGTCAAATAATAATATATCTCCTAAACACTAGTGTTCGCCAGCCTTAGACGTATCCGGGTGACACTATAATGTTTAGTCTCAGCTGATAACCTAGTTCAAGCATTTTCTGGAGACACCTATCGACGGAGTTCGCTTCACTTTTATTTCATGTTGGTATGGGAGGGAAATAAAATTACACGCTCCCGTCAGATGATGGTTTGTTTTAGTGAACTAAATTTTGATAAGTTTGAGTTGACCTGATGCAAAAGTTTGTAAAAATATAGCTGATCGACTTTAGATTTGGCTTGAGTTCAACCTCAATAAGCAACCAGTTGTAATTCAGTTCCTACCTGGCCTCCAGTTGAATAATGTATCTATCTATCCATACATGACGTTTGTTTTATGTGAACAAATTACGGTTCTGAGGACCAGTAGAAACATTTTGGTGGCTTTGCTGTATAGACGAGTGAATTTAATTCTATCTAATCAGATTCACCCATCTCAGTCACGTTAAGTCAAAAATAGATAACAACTTAGATGATGATGAGCTGGTTTCAGGCACAGTTTGAATCCAACCGCCCAAGGGAAACCATATACTACCGAGCTTCGTACTAAAGTTCAACGGCAGTCTCATGATGTAATTTCATATGTATGTGGTAGTAGAAAACGTAAGTTACGATAGTGTGCTATTCCTTCTACTCAGCAGATGGAGGAGAACAACTAAAAGAGATAAGTGGGATGTTATGTGCCTAACTTAGTTCAACTCCTTTACGCTGGTTTTGTTCACTGCTGAATATGCGACCGTAACCTAATACTGTTTTACGAAATCGTATTATATGACATTAGGAATTGTACCACCTACACAACATGACTATTTTTTGTTTTTCGTAATGATCCCAACAGATAGGATTGAGCACGATTGTGAAAACATAAAGGCAAACTGACACAGTACCATCCTAGTGACTCAAATTTGATTGCAGACATTGATGTGCGCGAGCGCATTTGATCACAGTTTCGAGTGTTCAAATTACTGCAACTCATACGGCAAAACGGAAGGGGTCGGGGTAGTGTTAGTGCTTGCACAAATGTCTTCTGCGCACACAGGAGGGAGGTTGTAACTTCCGATGCTGACCACTTTAACCGTAGCTAGGACAAGATGAATCGCTGGCCAGGATCGTCTATGCCAAACTTTACTTGACACTTCGATCAATTTCTTCGAAACACGGAAGATTCGTCTATTTAATAAACTACCCATTTGGCTAGTGAGTATGTTTTTTTGCATCATAAAATCTATAAGCGATGGGAAGCGTGAAACTAGTGCTTGTGTGTACGGTAATGTGAAATTCGAAGAGTGCAACACCACACAAAATTAACCTGTTTATAAAGGGTACGGATTCAAGAAAAATAGTAGTTCCTTTCAGTAAGCTACTCAAGAGACGGCTGCTTGTTTATTCTTAATGCTTTCCTTTTTCAGATGAGTCTTGTTAATTACCTTAGTATTTATTAAAATGATTTATTTGGTGCTTTCTGCGCAACCTGACCTGATAGCCGATGGGGTTGACCAACAATTTGTACGCACAAGAGGTCACAGAATAATCAAAAGAGTGTTTTCATTACGAAATAAGTCAAATGGAACTTCTGTGTATGAACGTTTCTAATCTCGTGTCCCGAAAAGGGGTCATATTTGTCCACTACTCGTACATGCTTCTACATGATTGGGTACTTTGGTTGAAATCGGTGAGACCTACTCATGCTTTGTATTCCGTCATTACCTTTCACCACGGTTGTTTGAAAAAGGAAAATCCATTTAGAGAACTGAAGTATTCCAGATGGTAGCATAGAAATGGTTTTAGTTTTAGTATTGCTGAGAAACACGGCAAGTCCGATTGGGGCAAATAATGTTCCCCACAACTGCTATAAAAGTTTATTTCTTATAGAAAAACTTTCGCAGACTAGACACATCAGCTACTATATATTCTCTAAGACGGATTTGACAATCGTAGTGAATAAATATGAACTATTCGATGACAATTTAAAAGTGAAATTTGGAATACTATTTTCGTTTTTGGTACTAGATAAGTGTGACAGATTTTTAGAAATAACAAGGTAAAAAGTATACCGAACGTATAAATATTGTTTAAAACTGACGTGTCAATCTCTTCCGTTATGGGGAGGGGTGCAAAATGGCAATTTTTACAGATGAAATACAATCAGACGTTTCGGGAGATGAGTTAAGGAGGTTTTCCGTTTGTTTGTGAAAGACTTTAAAATGATTTCCAGAGTTCATCATGATTTATATGCCGAATTCGATGCTTTTATCACATCCAGTGGCCAAAAGTTGTTGAGCTCATTCGTAATATATTAAAATGGCCTGATCCGTGCAAGTTCGCAGTGAATTTTATTACCCGACAAAGTTCCCTAGTACAGCAATTTATGTTGTTTTCGTTGTAATGACTTGTACATTTGTATTCAAGTCAAGTATACACGTTCGCTGTCGTGTACTCGTGATATTTTAGCCGAATTCCGAAGGTTGCTGTATGATTGTGATACGTTTTAATGTGCAGAACCGGAGAGTTAAAGGTTTCTTGATTGCTCTAAGCATTACTGCTTAACTTCGGAAAGTAAAACAGTTTTAGGGTTACTTTTCTTTTCACATCTCTTTAATGTACTTACTAGAATTGATATATTGATCGGTTTCCGGTGGCTTTCACTTGAAAGGAGTTTTATTCAACATTTCTGAAACTCAATAATCTATTCATTTTGTTAATTCTCAATTTTAGGGATGGATCTCACCCTATTTATTTTGGTATCAACAAATGTAACTGACGTGATCAATCAGATAGATAGATAATCATTACTACAACGCTGATCCTAACTTCTTTCACAATGTAGTCCCTGTAAGAAGATGAGTAATACCGTTCCATTAGCAAAGTCGGGAATAGTATTGTTCGATTATTGATATTTGGAAAATGAACGAACTAAAGTAGTTGGTTTGTATGCATAATGGTAGATTGTTTGTATTATCTGTACTATCAATGCACGTCAAAAAGTCATTCAAGAACTACGAATCCTTGTGCTAGTGAACTTTCTTCCCCGCAACGATTAGGATTCGGTGGAGGGAAAAAACGATTTGTAGTACAGAAAAGGAAAGCGGTAAACCATATGCAAATTTGTCTAACTGCCTGACGCTGCAATAATAAATAGACATCATGAAACGCTCGTACAGTGGTTTGATTTATACGACAGATAAGAACAGATTCAGATAAATGTGAGATGGGAATCACTTTACCACAGCCGAAAAGTTTCATGCCACTTTTGGCAAAAACAATAAACCAATTCAAATAACAACTTCAGGTAGTTTCACTTAATTTTTATGGAGCCTTCTAAATTTGAGGAGGAAAAATGATAAACTGAATGGCTCGTAAACTGTTTATCTCTTCATTCGGAGCTGCATTTATTTGAATTCAAAAAGAAGCTGCAAACTGATTCTACTTTCACTGTGTCTATTGGAAACGAACCATGAATGTTTAAAATCCAGTTGTGAGACTGTTGACAGATTTTATCATTTGAGTTTTGTAAGCTTTGAGTTCACTGACATAAATTATAGATGTGCACTGTGTTGATTTCCTAGGTAAAGTATCCACATAATATCGCTCACAGAAAGCGATATACGAAGTCATATACATATTTGAATCGACATTTCTCTAAGTTATCTCGGTTTTTCAAACGGTGATATCGGAGCTCCTGCTTTCTTGTTGGGAAGAACTGCATGCAGTTTTGCAGAAACAGTAGTTACTGGAAAGGGTATTTCATTCAAACTAACCAACGTGGGTTGGATTTCGAGTTTGAATTTTTGTTTGAGGACCTTTCAGTCAGTAAATTGAGGAAGTGGCGTTTGATAGTCTTTGGTGGCTGCACCCGCTGGTAAAATGTCTTACTGGAACTCACTGGGGACATTTGGTACTTGAACATTCTCCTTAGGAGGATCGCACAAACTTTGGTCAATGAGGAGGACATTAAACGTAAATGAGTGTATATCACTGTAGTTGTTAGCAACATTTAACTCAGTTACCGTGAACCAAATACAGAGTAGTTTGAGGCATTTTTACACAGAGGTAAAAGAAGTCAAATTTTACCGTACTGCTTCTGCTTAATACGAGAAATTAAGAAAAAAGGAAGGAAAATCATTCCATAATTCACGAGGAACCGATATATAAATATTGAAAAAGCTGACTTCGAATTCGGCAGATGTTATTGATTTATTAGTCTAACGAAAAATGTTGTATGCCACATAAGTGACGAGGTTAGTGAACAAATCTTCTTCCAGTGTTTACCTTTTTGATCCCGCACCGATTGTGTGCTGCGTTTTGGTTTCCATACTATCAAGCTATAAAGTTCACCTTCAGTGTAGCGAAAGCAGTTTGATAAAGGTGAACCTCTCTTTTCAAAAGTCATTTATTTCCTTCTATCAGAGAGGAGTGTATACGACCAATTTGAAGGAAAGAGGACTGTGATTCAGTACAATAACCAGAAAAAATAAGTATGATAGGGGGTCGCTATCTTCCACCAGGGGATAAATTTATAGCTTGCACCGCCTCAGCGACCAATCTACTCCTGGTGATGATTGATGACTGGTGAGTTTCACAAAACTAGAAGACAAATTTTTTCCACCCCTTTCATCGAGCATCTTTAGGCAGCATATGAAAATTTTCAACACGTTGCAGAAACGTCTAAGTGTACGCCGGTAACATTTGGGAAATTCAGGTCAAATTACAAAGTACAGTTTACATGGCTAAATATGCTACTTTTGAATTGGGAGATCAGGTCTGCTCCAAAGCATGGTATTCTGAATGCACGATAGTTAACTCTTATACTCGGTATTGTTGTATTGTTTTAATACATACGAAATGTGGTATATGTCACATACAATACTGTGAACAATTAGTTCCAAATGTATGATTTGACGTTCATCAGCCTTTCCGAAATTAGATGCGAAGTAAAAGTGTTTCCATACTCCTGTCTCAAGTGCGGCTTATCCGTAGACAAGAACCATCTCTTCTGAGGGTAAATTCTGTCCGAAAACAAAGCATGTTTCCAAGAGATAAGATTTTAGGTAAATAGTCGAAAGCCGAGGGGAACAGTTAGGAAATGTTTTGTTTTATGAGTCCATTATGGGTTTATTTCTGCTATGTCATATCACTTGATCCCATGACGTCTTGAAATTAAGTTGTGAAATAGATTTCAAATATACAGCGTCGCTAAAACATTAAGAATCTGTCACTTGAGGGAGCCTTTTAAGAAGATACATGTGATTCGAGTGATATATTTTCTATACAATCTAAATTAATGTTTGATGATCCAACATCTTCAGTGGCACTCAAAATTCATTGATAATTGAAATAGTAAAAACGCATCAACAAAACATTGAATCACAAAATTTTGCAGAAGCAAATTTTCTATCTGAAGTAGACAAAATGTTTTCGTTAAAGTAAACAAACGTGACAAAAACGTGCACATAAATATTTGCTTTTCATGGTTTATACTGCACAGTAATCACTAGGAAGTGAGTTGCTAGCAGGAAGCAACAGACATATGAAAGAGTAGGTAAAAGGTTCAAAGTCATTAACAACGAGTGGAATAAAAATTTTTTATTGTATTTATGATATTCATATATATATTTATGTATCTTATATAATGCTACCACCTTTCTGTTTTATAAGCAGCCAGAATAAATTATCGGATGGATGAGTTCAGGGCTTCTGTTACCCTTAGATGCTTAGCAAACGGAAAAATAATGGGTTCATTTAAAACGTGCCAACGAGAACAGCTTCTAATCCGATCATCAGGTCAGAATGGCCTTAGATTCTTTTCTTTTGCCCCCCTTATATATCTGTTCCAATTCCCTAGTGATATTTCTTCACGGAATCTCATCTGCCATCTTGAAAGTGAATCATTTGTCGAAAGTTGTCTATAGAATTCAAACAGGCTTGTTTCATTGGATTTGATGTATTTTATAAGGCGGTTTTCCATCGACTCAAGTTTTTGCAATACAACAAACTTATTTTTCCTGGATGGACAAAACGATCGAGTACAGAAGCAGTTATTTCGGATTCCAAAAATGCTAATACAAATTAAACATCACAAATTTATGGGTATTTTCCGAGTGGTCTCTAAAATAGTACACTCCTTGGATAACCAAAAAGGGTTACATTCTGAAGTTTAGTATATTCAGAAAATCAGGTGTTTTCAACCATGTATTTGATAGTATTATATGCACAAGAGCAGATGTTCCAGTTTGTCATTTGGAATACTATGGGGGATGTATACGATCTACTGAATGAAGAGGGCCTTTAAAGATATATATATGTATATAAAGTGTGCTTCCAGAGACATTTCGACTGGTCAATCATATACTGCTTATTATATATATTATATTTTTTGCATATGATATATTATATAATATATTATACATAATTATATCTATTTTATTTATATGATATATAATATATATAAGGGCTACCTTCAATTCAAATAAAGAGGGACAGTGGAACACCATCGGCAGATCATTTATTTGGTATTTATAATGCTTTTCGATAATCTTCCCAAAATAACAACTCGCTAGTTTACTTTCATTTACTTGTGAATTTATCCAGTACTTCATTGCTTCACTAAAATCAGTTAAATATGTAACATCCATAAGCAACTAAAACAATAGACCAAGTGAGACTGGGAACGCAAGGCGCTAATTGGCCCTCTGGCAGCCGATCGGTTGGTTCATTGCCAAAGCGGTTTTCCACAATTTATAACCTTTCTCCCATTAAAGGCCGCTTCGGGAAATCTTTTTTCCTAATCGTCCCCAAAATCTGAGGTGTTCATCCCCTTGTTGCTTCCAATTCCACTGAAAATTCCTTCATCACTGGTCCCTCCTTCGCTAGTCTCCACGCTACCACAGGTCACTAACATCACAAGCTATAATGTACACTTAGCATCGCACTCGCTAGATGTACTAAAATCTACTCTTCCCCGAAGTCATCCTACTAATGGCAAGGAATGCTTGCTCCTTAGAGCTTACACCTATCTAACATTTTCATTTCTCCCTGCAGTTGGGAAGATAAACGCATCTTTTGCACTCCTAAGTGAAGTGGATTCTATAATCCTGATACTTACCTTTGCCTCCCCCCCTCCGGTAATAATTCTGTGGTGATTACATAACAACACCGACATCGGTTGGAACACAAATAACTTTTCAACAATCGCCAATATGGAATTTGTTTCGATATACTGATTATGGACTTGTTAGCAAAAATGATACATATTTTGTCCTTTGCGAGTGCCCACAATGGTGAGTCTCTCCTGTTTGCCCCGATATCTGCAAAGCATTCCACTAATTTCGGCATAACAAGCTGCTGGCGAAAATTTAGATATACGATTCTCCCCGTGATTCATCTTTCGAATACGGACTGTCTTTTGTGAGCGTTCAATCTCGTTTCCTCGTAAATAATTCATTTCGAGGGAGATTTAATTCCCACTGTGTTCCGTCCTATTTCCCAACCCTCATATACTGTCTTTTTCTCTCAAAATCCGAGCCCTATTTATAGTTGCTGTCTATGATACCAACATTTAGTGTTATCCTCTCAAAACACGTGATGTATTTTCTTCATGGTCATTAGTCACGATCGTTCACCCGCTTTTATTTCTCTAAATTAACACTTGCCACGGCCGCTTAACACATTAAATCTTGAGTCATTTTTACTGTTGCTGAATCCTTCCATGCATATGTGTCCAGTATGTCTGATTCCCATGATCCCAATCAGCATTTCGGATTCTTATATGCCTAGTTCTGCTTCTTCTTTGGTTCCATCTGACCTTTATTTTTCCTCAGGCTTATCTTCGTCCAGAGGATTTTCCATCCTTCCACCACCTGTAACCCTCATTCTTTACAAGACCCAACTACGTTCCAATATGGAATGTTCCAGCCATGTTTGGATTAGAGTCATCCCTTCCTTGATGCCTTTAAATCGTGTTTAGCATAAAACCATTACCTTGAACCAAATCCGCTTAACATCCAATCTTTATCTGATTTATCATGATAACTTGTTTGTCTTTTTTAAATTTTTCTCAGACATTTTGATTTACTCGTGACACCCTATTATGAGCACTAGATCAACTTAATAAAGCGCNTAATAAAGCGCCTGTAAACTCGTATTGAACCGGAACGTTCAAATATTAGTCTTTTACCGGATCCCACTATTACTGAACCGCTTCCGTATTCTGCTTTTCAACTTTCGTATGTTCTTTCAACATATAAGCATTTAGGCAACAAGTTGGATTTTATATGAATACTATTTGGTCATCAGATTACAGCAGTCTTTGGGATTCTGGAGTTTTATCCGCTGTCGCCGTACTAGTATTTATTAAAAAGCCGTTCTTATGACCAGGTGATATTGTAGTGGGAAGGCGAGCTGGCAGGGAAAAACGTCTTTTGATCCAATTCAAAAGCAAACGGTGTATGCGTTCGATTATATACAATCAGTTCTCAACCGCGCGGCGGGATGATTCATGCCGCTTTCTGAGGGTCATTCCTTGTTGGTTTTGGTCCCCACTTGGCACGTACGTTGCCTCTTCTACCACGTGCTATTCCGACTGGATTGACCCGATCGTCCTTTTCATGTCCACCTCCAGGATGCCAGCTATCTGTATCCTCCTATCTTGGTCCCCATATTTCAGGCTTCAGTGGAACCCTCCGGTTTTTCAAACAATCAACAAAGAGATACCTATACATTTGAATCTCTCAGCGACGCTCACCAACGTCTCTGGTTTTCAAAGTGTAAACTTTGAGAATGCTTTTTCCTCTCAACCAAAGCTCCTTAGGACCTTTCGATTTATTGTTACAGCTAAGACGCAACACTACTGGTGCATAACAATGCTTACCACGGCAAACGCCCAAGATCATGCCCCACCTTTACCCTTTAATCTCACACATGTAGTGCCCATCACTGCGAAATCTTCAAAACAAGTTATCTGTATCGTTTTTAGTTCGTCCAGACACAGCAAAGTAAATTTTAAAACTGCCCTAATCGACTCAGTAATGTACGATTCGCTTCCTCCTTGTCTCTCAATCTGCCTCACATTTGGTCAGACGTCCGTTAGTGGTCAGCAATTTAACATTTCATTCAATCTACTTCCCAGATCTGAACACAAAGCTGAAGTTGTTTCCCAGCGATCGACTAAGAGGCAGGAACATGAATAAACTCATAGGAGGAAAATTAACCATTGATTGGTTTATTAGCTGAAAAGCTACAACTTTTACAACATTCAAGTTTTCTTTCAATTCGTATCTCTATCAAAAATGGAATTCACGTTTCTGATCGTTTTGATGAAAATAAGGAATCAAATGGTGTTTAAAAGTGTCTGATAAGGTGTACGAAATTCCATTAATCCCTCCCTGTGTTTATGTAATGTCTCGGTAATCAAACCACCCAGATTGATCAGTATTGGTTTGATGATAGCACAGCTCATTGTCGCATACAAAAAAAGCAAATTTTGATTATGACTTCACTAAATTGATTTATTTTGGAAAGTGTTCCGGTGGGGTTGCAAAATGCTAATAACCCAATACCAGGAAAATGCGGACAATGGTCAAATGTTTACAAAACTCACGGGCTTTTATTATTGAAATCCTGTTCCGCAGTATTTGAAAGTCTGAATCAATCCATTTGGCATGAATGACTACGTCGTCAACGGACTCAAAGGGATGTAATCCTGACTGATGGGTTCGCTAGTCTACATTCGGGTTAATTGGTCTCTGCTTGTAGATGCATTAAGGTGTCAGGGAATCATGGTTATCAATCCATTTTATGAGCTCGTGGGGGAAGAAAGTCGCTCAGCTGCTTATTTTCCTTCTAGAATTGTTACTTAAAACTTTTCATCACCAATTGTGGCACTACAAACTACCGCAGACCCGACGGCTAAAGATTGACTTGTTCTTGCATAGGTCTTGCCAGTAGTACATGCGACCATTCAAACCGACTAAGTTGAATTATTTCTCATCACTGAAATTCAAAGTGTTAGATTCGGAATTCCAGTCTATTCGACTCCTGAACCACGCTATTCGTTGATCAATATCAGTGCTTCCGAGCTTTTCAGTTCACGCTTTATTTGCTACATACACGACGAATTGTCATTTGAAATTTAACCAAATCCTCCATTACCAACATAAAACAATATCAGTATGCTAACCACGATACTGACCTCAGTTTCCTGAGTTGTTAGTTTGGTGCATTTTGTAAGAGTTACTACAAGCGTTGCACAACCAACTGTAATGATGGCTGAAACTTCAATGATATATATATATATATATATATATACCACCGGCCTGTAGACAAGCATGGTGCCAACGCAACAACAATAATTACAGTAACAATGAAAGGGGACAGGTGGATTGGAGTACAGAACAGAGTGAAAAGAGGATGAAACTGTAACACACGGGAAAATTGAAGATATCTGGGATAACAAAACATTTTCGTGTGTTTCACCGTACACCTTTTGATATTTATCTGTGTTGTTTGTTGTTTATATTACGGGGCACGGGATCTCGACAGGCAGACCGTACAGCATGATCGCCACTGACTTCTATTCTGGGCCATATCTCTCAGCTTATCTAAACAACGACAATCATCATCCCTTGGGCCCCAACCTGGAAGGCGGACTGCACCAACCGGAGCCAAAGCTAAGGCCAGCTTCTTCATGCCTCTAGCCCATGTCATGGTTTANTTTAACCGCCGCGCCGATTCTTCCAGCCTTGCCCAGCACGTGCGAAGAGAGCACGGGAAGGTAGTCTATTGGCAGGCATACGCAAAACGTGATCAAGCCATCAGAGGCGGTATAGAGCGAATACTTCTGTGAGAGAGCATCACGTCTGAACTGTCTCATGTTGTATTCAGACATCTTTCGTAGAATTCCACCTCTGTTTTTTGAGGTAAACTTATGTGGATCGATCAGATAGTTGTGAGTAAATCGCAGTGCTTGACGATGTTTCCCAGTAAATTGCCGAAAAGGGGTTCCGGGGTCTTTGTGAGCGGATATATTTCCTTTTTCCATCTTGGATAGCTTTGGACAGCGTGCCATTCTTCTGTTTTGACAAATGACTTTTGGAAAATCTCAAATGCAGGGACTCAGTGATTGTCGTTTACGTGCCGTGTGCGACGTAGACAATATGCAGTGTTCTATAAATGGGTATAGTCTAACACACCTAAGGTTTGACTAACTTACACAACCTCCGTGGCGAGGTACGGAGTGCACTCTTTCGACGGCACTCGGAGCTGGGTCAGTAACAGTCAGCAGCTCCAATGGCCCATTTAGGAATATAAATCAGGGCAAAAATTAGCATTTAAAGTCCTTTCGGTTCCTCTATATGCACTGTCGATCACAAGAATAAAAGCTCAATCTCACGATTTGTCCAGGTCATGTGATTGTTGTGAACTTCATTGGCATTCCGTACATGTCACGATATCCTTCAGAAATAGTCAGCCTTCTAGGAAAAAGGACATGGTATGGAGAACGATTTTCGACATCGGAAAAGGAATCACCTTAGCGCTTCACCAACCTTCACACACTTTAATGTAGTAATCAAAAAATGAGTTTGCAAAATTATCCAATGAAATTGACGCTGCGCCAAAATACCACGTGTGACCTTTTAAGGTATAAGTTCGAAACATTAGTTGCTGCCTGAAAAGTGGGAATATTTTATAATCTGTTACTTTTCAGTGTTTTTACATTTTGGAGTACGAGATTGCGATATATGTAGCTCGCGCTTGTGTGTGAGAGAGAGCGAGGAATGGTGATTTAGTTTTGTGCCTGCGTATTTGTGAGTGTATCATTAGCGTACAATCGACTAATATAACGCTTTTTGGTAGATCCCGTCAAAATGTCCCGTTCAGGCCAAGGCTCTTAGGATGCCTGAAGTTACAGTTTTCCGTGCTCGAAAAATTGGAACTAGTCAATAGATGGTATTTAATTCAAGCCTAGCGGGTATCAAAACTGGACCGCTTGGGATCATTTTCGAAGTGAGTACGCAAAATGAGGATGGCACTGGCAGTCTTCTCTAGATTAATCCAATGACAGATTAAATTCTGATGTTGATTACCAAGTGGACGATATTGCTTGAAAACAATCTACTGGTCAGTCTATACCTAAGGAGCGAAACTGCAAGTTGTCCCTTAGGGCTATTAGAACAATGAGACTGACCATAGAGAAGTTGCGGTCACCAATTTCATCGATTTAGCTATTTGTCCCAACGGACATTTTGCTTATTTTCTTCTGCTGTTCTCCTATATTCGCCAGTTATACCTCAATGCCTGGTGGGCCTGTTCTATTAAAAAATAACTCTCTTCAAATCTGATCAGTCCCCTGGAAATTTGATCCCAGTGGCTTTTCTCTTCAAGAGAGTGATCTAATATACCCCACTGGTTTACTATTTATGCTTTCGGCCTATACAAACATTCAGTTCAAGTAAAGTTTTAGACTTTTTTACATAGTTTTTAAGTAGTTAGCTGTCAGTTTTCCATTTTTGGTCAGAAGCATGTACACAAGAACAGTTCATTGTTTTCTTCTGTTATCAAAACAACATTGATCTTTTAAACGAGATCTCGTTGTTGACAATAAGGAATTTAGTTGATTTTCATGCCGCTGCATCTCATAAGGTGCATACTACAACTTGTTTAATATTAATGACCACAACAAACCCATAAAAATTTGTGTAGCAAGCAGAAGTTAGTATTTAGTATTTAGAGTGAGAACAAGAATTAATTCCACCTTAGCCGGAAATTTATGAACTGGAGTAAATTAGGGCTTGATTGTTGGATTTGTTCTCAAACTGACTGTCCTGGAAAATAGGCCGTGTGCAAAGGAACACCTATGAACCTTAAAGTCTCTAACCAGTGAGGTGAGGAGACATCCTTTCTTGTATTCCTCCCTTTCATCATACCCCCAGGGAGATAACGTTCTGGAAACGGGGATAAATTGCGAGAATCACAAGTATCAAATCATCTGTACACAACGAACTGGATGCTCGATTGGCAAGAGCCATAGTCGTCCTGTGCAAAATGAACTGACCTGAAGCAAAATGAACAGAATACATCATCACCTTATTATTGCAAAACGTTAACTGCCGACAAGCTTCGACCTACCTAAAATACCTCAGACACTTACCGAGTGTTATCTAGGCAGTTAAAGGAAGAAACTGATTGGTTTACAGACCTTATCGGATGAATGAACCATATTGTAGTTACCGTGTAAAATTCAATAATTTCTCTACCGATGCTGTGGGGCGAGCAAAACTGATGCGTCCGGAAAAGTGAAACAATTATTAATGTGCAGCTTGGCAGAACCGACTTTCCCGAATAACCCCGAAGTTATTTTAGGAATCTATTATCTGTCGTCCTAAACAGTTACCAAACCCAGTCTCTCTCACTTGGTTTGAAGACTGTTTTGTTTCTGATAAGGTGAATACAATGGATTCAGACGCTCGTTTTGAATATTTCTTCGGTTCATTTTCATCCTAGTGTCGGACCTCGACGGACACAAAAGCGTGGTTTAAAGCAAAACTTGTTGATTTCGAACGTCAGTATAGATGCACTCGACCTAGGAGCCACCTAGATGATAATTTCATAAAAGTCTTACGAGAGTTGAGAAAACAAAGATATCATCATTTCACAATCAACAACAATTGGTCTAAAGTTGTCATTCTGGACATATGCAGACCATCCTAGAAGATGCATTCAAGTTTCAGAAGTGAAACAAGGAGGACAAGTTAACAAGCTTATATTGAACCGTCCCACAGTAAAAAACTTGAGGGGGATTTACTGGTGAGTTCACCGCTAAACGGCTCACGCCTTGCGAAAGCCAACTAGCACCATCTCTACGGTCTGCCCAAGTTACACAAAATCATGATGTCCTTAAGACCCATCTTAGCAATGATCAGTTGACCTCAACACAAGCTCGCTAATTGGTTGATCTATATACTTAATTCAGTCACCAATACACTGGTACGCTACAGTATTAAAGATAGTATCGAGTTAGCTGAGTCTCTCGACAACATGGATGGTAAAGAACGACAGTTATTCAGCATGTATGTGACATCATTGTTCAGCAACATGCCACTGAACGAAACAGTCGATTTCATTTGTGTGTTTATATACACCAACAAAACAATAACTCTAATCTTCCAGTGATGGGACTGGAGGATCTCATCCTGAGAAACACTGGAAAATTTTAGAATTTCAAGGCAGTCACTTTAGTCAGGTTAATGGCGTTGTTATGAGAAGTCCATTAGAAACCATAATGGCGGACATGTTTAAGGAAAGCATGGAGAATCAACTGTCGGATGTCATCATCCAAAAACAGTTCTACGGAAGATATGTGGACCATATTCTTGTCATAAGCGACTCTGAATAATACTCTGTCAACCTCTTCCACAAAATCAATGCTGCCCACGGAAACATTAGGCATTCCATCGAACACGAACGAGACAACAGATTCACATTTCTGGTTTTGTTGATAACCAGACGTCAAGCCGGCGGTGTGGACCAATTTGTAGACCGTACCCAAACATGGTCGTGCTGGTACAATAGGGCTCGTAGACTGTGTACGTCCGACACGCTGAAAGACGAGGTTGATATGCTAAACAACGTGTTTCATTCCAATGTTTACTCAAAGGTGTTTGTAAAAGTACATTACGCCAAACACAAGCTAAAAAAGTGAGAATATCCGACCCGAAATGTAAGGTTTTCTTGCAGCAGCCACTGATGATAAAGCTGAACTGTTTGCAGGCCGCTTCAGATCGGTGATCAAACAGTCATACCATGCCGCCAACCTTGTTCTACCTCATGCATGTCGACGTGTCCCCGTTCCCCCGTCCCCCGTCCCCCCGGTCAAGGAGTCGTAACCAGTTCATGTCAAGTTTCATCTCCCATACATGTTCATGTGCGGCGGTTCGGTTACCTACAGAGGGCGAACTGAACGGCAATTGCGACTGAGAGTGACTGAACACATCCCACGGTGGATGCTCACTTAGGTCAACCAGCTCTCCCGTCGCACTCGATCTTCCTGGGCCAAAGTATCAGTTCGGCCGAACAATTGCGTTCTCTAGCACAAATTCACATTTACAGCAGCTCACTGATACAACCTCGATTCGAAGATGGAAGCCTATTTTGTGTGAGCAAAAGGAGTTATTTGTTAGCTTGGAGTTGCCTTGATAAAAAACATGACAACTGTAAACTTTTTAATTATACTTTTGTCAATTTTTGTAATTAAGAAGACTGTATAATCTTTAGTTTGCACATGGAGAGACAAAACGAAGTAGATCCGAACACAAATTGTTCAAAATAAACACATTGTATTCTCCATTCATGTTCATTACGGGAAGAGGTAGTATCGATTTCATTACATTGCGTGGCTGATATATTCGTGAATATAATAGAACCGACCTTGAAAAGAAGTTGCGGTGAAGTGACTCATACTGATACACAGGAAAATATCTCCAAATCAAGATAATCAGATTCATTTTTGGATGCACGCAAATTGCCTTAATTTCTATTCACTACTCACAGAGAACAATGATGTATAAATAGCTGTCCTGTTTTGCCATAAATCCATAAGTCGAGTGCCGCAACTATATATTTCCAAAATGAAGTATATGCAGGGGAAATCGAACACAACAGCAACTTAAGAACAAGCGACTCCAGAATGATGAGGCAACTGCCCATTACTTTGGTCAGATATTTTGCAGCAAACTACGGAACTTCGAGACCTCGTTGGTAACCGGAGTGTTTCATTGGGAGAGCACAAAAATGTTATTCACATACAATATGAGTCGTCTTTTGATATATGCTGGCACTGGCACTCAAAGATGTCCGTATCTGCATTTATACATGGAATATAACGACTATATTTTCCAAAAAGAACTGCACTACCGTTCACCGTTTTCCCCTTGATTGTTTCACTGCCCTCTCCGCGTTTCGGGTGGACGTTGTTTAGGGAACCTATTAGGCAAGGTCCACATTGAGCCACATTCGTAAATGAGCAATACCGAACTGGTTAACTATGGTTACTGGTTTGACTATGTATGCTTACGTTGCATCGATTAACACAATCTAGCTACTTGACATCTGGTTGGGAGGTTATCCACAATTACGAAGCTTTTGTCTTGTTTGTTCAATGTTCAATGTTCTCCAGTTAGAGGCAGAGGGTAATTTCCCGTATGAGCCTCATCACCACAGACTCGAAGATCTCATTCATGATAGATCTGCATAC
>UZAN01041678.1:3247-14296 GCA_900618425.1 Echinostoma caproni
TAAGGATCCTGAGGCTGGGGCCCCAGCCTCAGGATCCTTAAAAGGCGGAAAAATATACTTACGTTCTACACAATTAACTACCTGTAAATTGGTAGAAGTCCCATATTGTCAATGGACTGCCGGTCTTCATAATAAGTTAGTGGTTCCTCGTAACTGTGAGTTTAATCCATTCTATTGTTAATCACAATTGGCTGTGCTTCTATAAAGGGATTTGTTATCGTGACCCACGTTTCCCTTCGTCAGATTCCTAGTTAGTTTTAAACCGTTCTTTATTTACGTGTCTAGATTGGGCTTTATGGATGACGGCAAATAAAATCAATATACGTTGGTGTTAGGTCTATTCTACTGTATCCTGCTCATTGTTGTGGTGCTTGCTTGGTTCTAGTCGTTGTCAGGTGTTCACCACCCCATAAAGAATTGAGATGAAAACAACTAAACTTTCCCCATTCACGCTTTAAATATCGTTTGTATGCTTTCTGACCGTTGGGAAGAACTTTCTGGATCGTTCTCTTTTCTACATAGCAATTATGCTTATGAAGTAATTGTTGTGGATGACAACAGTCCTGATGGGACCGCGGACGTTGCAAAACGATTGCAGGCTATCATTGGAAAAGATAAAATTGTAAGTTGTCTTGTGGTGCTTTAAAACCAAGAATCTTAGGTTTTAAAGCCCCGGAAGGCAAAACTTGGACTAGGTATGTTCTTTTCACGCTTACTCTTTTCTTCCACCTAGGAACCGCTTACTTACATGGTTTGGAGTATGCCAAAGGGCAATATATTGTTATAATGGATGCCGATTTATCTCATCATGTAAGTCATCTCCAACTGTTTCGCATAGTCTCGTCGTTTGTAGCCCAAGTTTATTCCGGAATTCATTAGGTAAGTGACAATCGCATTTGCAAACTAAATCGACAGGCTACAGCAAAAATACAAATACGATATAGTCACGGGTACCCGCTACGCTCTAACAGGCGGAGTCAGTGGTTGGGATCTGAAGCGCAAACTCATCAGGTACGTCACGTTTTGCCGTTCGATTTGTGCAATCATGATTGTGACCCCATTTATAATTTTGCCCATTGTATTCCACATTTGGCTTCCGAAGTTTTCTTTCTTTTAGCTCTAATCATTGTACAGATTTATATGCATTGTTTCAGGGGGACTAAATCGAGTAGCACAACATAATTCAGATATTGGATATCGATTTATACACATCTGTGGGGATTCAATGTTTCTCATGGTCTCTCATCTTCTGTAGATAGTTGACTTCTGCTGTCATACTTGATCTGCTGGACGCCTCGCAGTTTACCCTCTTACGAATGTGGTCGAGGAGTCCGGATATTAGCATCTGTATATAACGCAGGTCTTATTGATAGCGTGCCAAAATGTTTCGATCATTGTTTTTTTCCGGTTGGGAATAAGTTTTACACCTGCGTCAAAAAAGCGAAACTTGCCCCGGTTCTTGTCTTATATATGAGATTCGGGGTAAATGAGAGAATTCCTGTAATGTCCTACATTGGAAACAGTTTCCATTCCCTCCGTGGTCTCCAACTAGCACTTATCCCGATTGCTTCCAGTCGACTGGGCGGCTCGGCGAATATGATGGAATATAATGTAAGCAAATGTTTCTTAGGATGTCAGAAGCGTGTTTCGGTTACTGCGAACCGGGTGTGATCCGCGGATTTCATTTGCCGCCTAGTTTTATTCCACCTTCCTCCTACAAGAGCCAGTATGCTTTTTTCGATTGTTCAAAACAAACAGAATATCACGTCTGGGTTGCGATCCACCACACCTCTCGGTTGTTTGTAGACTGCTTCCTTGACACCAGGCTACGTCACCAATGTTCGGATGCAGACTAAAGTGACGGATGTGTTGAAGCGTAGATTCAAAAATAGTTTGACAATTCTATGGAATAGGGACTCTTAGCTGATCATGGCACCATGGATCTTGAACTTGACAGCATCACATAGCAACACAACCTACCGGTTATACCAAAACGGTCCAACTGGCAACTCCGGTTTGCACGGGGTAGCAATCACCGTGAGCGGCCGGGCCAACAGTGTCATGATCTCTTGGGAACCAATCTCTACCAGGATTGCAATGGAGCGCTTCAGGAGTAAGCCGTTTAACCTAACTGTCATCGCTGTTTATGCTCTGATGTCACATACCGAACAGCCGATCAAAGACGACTTCTACAACCAAGTTCAAGACGCAGTTAATCGCAGTCCGAGACGCGACATTCTCGTTATCGCGTGCGACTGGAATGCTCGCACTGGTCCATGAGATGAACATACTCAGCATGTTCTGGGAAAGTTCGCTCTTGGTCAACATTGCGAAAATGGTGAACGCCTAGTCACATTTGCTGACCTAAACCGGCTGGTCGTGGCCAACCCTCGTTTTCAGCATCGCAGAAAACACTTACGTGGTACTCAAATGATGGTCGAACGGCACACCAGATTGATTATATTTTGGTACTTGCTCGCTAGGCCTCTTCGGTTTAAAACTGCCGTTCCTATCGCGGCGCAGAAACTGAAACAGGAACGGCATGGACTATACCCTTGTTCACGCCCGTTTTAAGATCCACCTGACTGCTCGCCGGAAGACTCCTCTCCCGGGCAAATTCAACGTTGCGCTCTTGGAACGACCTGAGCGAAGGCAGGCGCTGCTGGACGCAACCGCTGCCAACGTAACCGCAGATTTCTTCGGTAACTCAGCTTTCGACGAACAGTGGTCTACACTGAAAACTTAGATCAGAGAAGCGGCGCTGGGGCAGTTAGGTGATACTCTTCGTCACGAGAGAGACTGCAATCTTCTGCAAAGGGAAGAGATGCGCGGCTGGTCTATTCTCCTGAATTTCGTATTCTTCGTCGCCAAGCCACATGCTCTGCCAAGAGGAACCGTAAACAATTCTGGAAGGCGATTGCAGACAGCATGGGGGCTGCAACCGTCGCACCGAATTTCGAAAAGCTATTCCGTTTAATCCGTGTCGCAGCAGTAAGGAGGCAGACATCGGAACCACTGTTGCGCAGCACCACAGGCCAACTTATTCAGGGAAATGCAAAGGTGGGTTGAACACTTCACTCTCCGTAGGATTCTAGAACACCGCTACAAGTTCCAACAGCCTATCACTGCATGTTTCATTGACTTCCGCGCTGCGTTTGACTCTGTCGATAGTGAATCCTTGTGGTACATATTGCGGTCCGACGGGATTCCTAAGAAGTTCATCAGGTTTTTAAAGTCATACTACTCAGGAGACCGGGCACGCGTCCGTACCTATGGAGAAGAACCGGCTGAGTTTACCCCAATCTTTGGAGTCAGGCAAGGTTGTCCCCTGTAGCCGGTGTTATTCAATTACACCATATATTGGATAATGCGACAAGCACTCATCGACCACTCTGGAGTGCAGCCTGGCCCAAGTACACGGATTGCCGACGTCGAGTTTGTGGATGATGTCGTTGTACTTGGAAACACTATGGACAACCTCCATTCTGTTGTCAATCGCGTAAATCAGTTTGCCCAGGCCATTTCTGTCATGACACAACCCCTCTCGATTAACGGAGAGCTTGTCGAATCAAGCGAAGTTTTGAAGTATCTTGGCTCTACGATCAGAACAAACAGCCAGGCTAAGGATGAAATCCAACTCCGTGTAGATGGAGCTAGAAGAGCCCTCCTACAACTCCTCGAACCGTTGTGGAATCGATGCGAAATAAGCTCAAACACTAAGCTTCGGGTTTATCAGGCTTTCATCCGCCCCATCCTCACTTGCGGTTGTGAAACCTGGCCACTAAGAGTACAAGATACAAGGAAGCTCGAAGTCTTTGATCATTGGTGCTTACACTGCATCTTGAAAGTAAACTGAAGAGATCGGACTTCCAATGATGAGGTTCGACGGCGCTGCTTGAACGCTGACAAGCTGTCAAAGATCCTACATCACCGGTGCCTTCAGTGGTTTCACTATGTGCTCATCATCATCATCATCGTTGCGAGATCCCTTCTTAAAAATGGGAACAATCAATGATTCGCTCCAGGATGATGGAATGCGCTCATGTGACCAGATGTTACGCATTAGATCACTAATGGAGTCTACGAGGTCATCGCATCCCAACGTGAAAAGAGTAGGGGGAGGCCCGTCCATGGAGCCGCAACTACAACAGACGATATAATCGGGTTAGCACCTGGCCAACTGAACTGTTCGTTGAAGTACTCTGACCACCGGTAAAGCCTTTGTTCCCTATTGTGAATAGCTTGTCCACTATTGTTGCAGATTGTTCCACTAACTGTGGTTCTCTGACGTCCAGTGTTACCTATCAGTTACCTATCAGTCTTTGACTGTTCCCTGATGCAGCTGCGACCTCCATTTCACTGGCTATCGTTGCCCATCAGTTCTCACGATCTTTCTTAAGGCTCTTCTTGAGTTATCGTTGCAGATGCCACCTACCCCTGCCTTGATCCCGGGCGGTGGGGATTTGTCGCTTTTTCTCCATCAGTGCTACTGAATCATCAGATATCCAATTCCTCGGGCTGACTACCGCTTCCAACCCACAAGCAACTCTCGCAACGGAGTGCATTGCTCGTCTAATCTGATCCCATTGTTCATCTACAGTACCACCCCGCGGAGCGTTTAGCTCTAGCCCTAGTTTTCATATAAAACGGGCACGAACGGCTGTGTCAGATAAACGATGATCTGCCAATCGCGTTTGGTGGGATTTTCTGCGATCAGTGATTTGGAGAGTGAACTGCATCAACACTAATGCACTATCAGATTCAACGCAAGTGGTCCAATAGGACCTGCACTTTTGTACTGAGCCACGCCAACGGTAGCTTACTACTATGTGGTCGATTTGAGCTAGTGTACCAGTTTAATTTGAGCGCCACGTTGCTGTTTGTTGAGGGCTCTGACGGAAGTTGGTGCTGGATAGGATCAGATCTGTGCAGAACTGAATAAGTCGGTCTCCATCATCTGTTCCCTGACAAGGCAGAGCACAATGACCGCCTAGGTAAGCTTCCGATGCGCTCAGTTTTCCGAATTGAGCGTTAAAATCACCTGGGAGAACAACTTAATCGGCGCTTCGGCTCAACCGAATGAGTTCGGTGAGTTTATCGTAAAACTCGTCCTTTCGTGCGTCAGAACTGCAGTTGGTAGGAGCGTATGCTGAAATGATGAACAGACACCTTTTGGTGTTGCTTCCCTTCCGAACGCTGATGGACCCTTAAAGCCGCATCACACATAAACGACTATTGAGGGGGATCCAATCGAGTAGTGTAGCTTCGGCTTTATTAGTGAGTACAATGCCCATGCCGCGCTGGCCTACTGAACGGGCTTTGTCATCACCTGGCGTGCGGAGGAAGAGCCTCGAAGACAACCCCGGTGCATTTAAGTGATTTATAGTACCAGGATCCTGGATTCACGTTTCCTATACGCAACAGATAGCAATCCCCAAAGAGTCCATCGTACGCGGCAGACACGCTTGTAGACCTCTCTGCATCGAAGTCCTCACGTTGAAGGCCCCTAGATTCAATGACTGACAAGGCTTCAGTATATGCAATTTATTTTGTGGTAAACTACTTACCGGGCTACTTGGTGACGAACTTTGGCGAGTGATGAACAAGTTGTTTGAGGGATTGTTACAGGTTGGAAGAAGGGGTAAAGGGAGAGGGTTGGAAACGGAAGACAAGGATTTGAACACTAAACTCTCGTGACAGGCTGTAGCTCCCGCAACGTGCCGTGGATAGCGTTGCCGACTCGGTGGTCAACTGAAGATTTGGAGCAGTACGATCAAGGCGGATTTGGAATCACTGGGCCTCCAGTCCGTATATGGAATTAGTAACTGGAACCAGAACTGGATTTCACATTGCGTCAGCCTTGCTACCGATCGTCATGCATGGGCGGCCATCATTAGAGACATCCAAGAAGCCAACTTATCCTCTCGCAGGAGTTAGTCGATCAAGAGTAAAAAGTAAGTAGTTGGTCAGGCAGGTGCTTTGTGGGACTGGCTTGATGGCCTGGTTGTTTGTGTAGTGCTCATCTTATCCGCTCGCATTGGACCCATGCCGGTATGTGTTCGACCGCTCGGGTACGTAGTTGCCTCTCTTTTTCACATAAGTAGGTAGCGCCGCACCCATAGTGAAATTCAGAGACTACATGCGATTTGGCGGACGGAAGAAGCGGTGATTTCATCAAGGGCTTCGGAATCTGGGTTGCTGAGAAGTGAACTCCTCAAAGATAATGATGTAGACTAACTCATACTAAAACGGCTGGTGGCGACTGTAGCTCGCACACACTTTGCCTCCAATCCGGTCGTTCGCTCTGTAATCCCTTCTTATGTGCCCAAAAATAATTTGTAAAATCACCCAACCTACCATGGCCCTCCCGTCCTCATCCTCTCCATTCCACCCCAAATCATACAAGTAACGTGGACCGATTGTAAGATCGGATGGCAAGATCAACCATATGTGGTTGGTGAAACTGAGCTAAAAACAAACCACAAAAATCTCCATTTGAGTTTTCATTTATTTTGCTTCCTCTTTTCAATACAAAATGATGACGTATTCTCCAATGAATGAGTCACCAAAAATAAACTCTTTCGGTAAACTGCGTTTTCCTCGATTATTCTTCCGCTTTTTGATTCTGTTCCACGATCCCTTCTCCGAAAGTTACAGTCGTTCGATTGTTCCACCAATTTATTGTCATGATTGCAAGACTATTTTACAGGAAGGATTCAGAGAATAAAAGCAAAGGGCACTGAGTCAAAACCGTCGGTTTATAATTCTGGGGTCCTTCATGGTTTTGTGCTTTCTCCATATTTATTTTCAGGGTTCATCACTTACTTGCCCTCTGTCCCGCCAGCCAAGACCTGATGACATGATCTTATGTCAAACCAATCCGGTCTTCATTTGAATCCTCCGATTGCGTTTTAGTCTTGCCCGATCCGAATATCCTTTGGCACCTTCATTCATCAATTCCGTATACCCATCACCAGAACACACCACCAAATACCTAGGAGTCATCATAGATAGCAATCTACGACGGTCTGCTCATATGCTAGCCTGTGTTAGTAGACTACGCCACTTATCCTTCCAGATACGCAAGCCATGACGATTTAGAGTGAAGCATACAACTATATGTTTGTTTATCAATACACTTTTCCTGTCATATTTTATTGTTCACCCATTATTTTCTATGGACTACTTAAAAAAGATTTCCTCACTCGCGGTTTGGTGATTGTCATCCGTGTTTCTCCTATTCCCCTAAACACGAAGCACAAACTTGTGTGCTCCTCATATTGCTTCATGTGGGAATTTTGCCTGTAAGATACCCAATGACCCCAGTCATCCGCTCAATCCCGATCCATCTGCCTGTCGTCCCCACGCTACAACCCGATCCAATTATCGCTGCTTACCCTGCCGCATAAACTTTTATGGCAAATCAATGGTACCCTATCTGACTCTTATTCTAATTCTAATTGGCAATAAGAAAATCATAAACGAATTAGTTTTAAACCTACAAAGATAATCTGCTCAAGTTTTATCATTGTTGTACATGACTCTTCATTTTTTATCCCACTGTAGCGGTCAAAACATTTTTGATCGAAATGTTGGTATAGTTACCTGCACAAGTCATTACAGTAATACAATACCCAAGAATATCATTTGGCTTTCGATCTTGCCCAGAAATGCCCGTTTGGCTAGCTATCTTGATACATAAGCGGGTTTGTTTATGTTTTCCAATACAGTTATTGAATTTATATACCTCCCATTATTGTTTTACCTCCACTTACTAAACTTCCGATCACACGTTCACTCGTCTATGGGAGAGCGATACATCGACATCGTATTTCCTCAGAGCGTAGCCAATACAGTTTAGACTGTTTTGTAATCAATGTCCGGGGCACAGTTTTCCTGTCATATTGTGCTTGTTAACGGTGAGGTAAGCACCGCGCTAGTGTAAGGGGAATTGTTCTATAGCTGAAAATACGTTGTGTATCATGTCTAACAGGAAATTCGATATGCACGGTCACTCAGCACACAGCTTCCTGTTGGCTTTGCTGACCTCCTAAATGACCTTGAGATACACAGCAATTTCTGGTCTACAATTCCCCTAGTTCATCTTCCGGTCTTGTACACTAATCGTGTCTGAGAAAGATTGGTTGTTTTGCGTTTCTTATTTCTCCGGTACTCCCCCCCTCCTCGATATTTGAGATGTGGATCTAAAGTTTAATCTACCCGGTTCGGCTTTGGAATACATCTGTGTATGTGTATTTCAAACCGAATTAAATTCATCTGCTGGAGATGGTTATTGATGTGCGAATGTCTGATAAATTCATCGATCACTCAATCAATCACACTGTCGGTTTAAAGTGTCATTGAGTGGAACTGTCATGCCCAAGAGAGAATGTATCGTAACTTTTTTCACATCATCATCTTACAGCGAAATACAGGGAAACGAACTTCACTAATCGCTGCCAAACTCGCAATGCGTATGCATTGGGTTTTGATGAACGGGTGCTGCTAGGGTGTTCAAACACTAAGGACGAGAACGATTAGGGTTCTCAACCAAAGCCTTTAGGTTTGATAAGAATCTAGCTGCAAGGCAGCGGGCGAAGCGAAGTGGAGGTCTATTTACTTGAATCAATCACTCCTACACCATTATTCACCGACTGAAATTTAAATTCCATTTGAACTCCCAAACTGGAGGAACACGAGACTGGACTTCGTCCGACCTCTACCCATTGACCTTCCAGGCATGATTAGATCTTCGGCTTGACGAAAGCCTGTCTAGGGGGGCATTTCGCTCTTCCCGCCCAGCGAACAGACAACGGTGATCGGCTTCTTCAGCTTTGTGCGGATCATCGGCTGTTCTTATCTAGAACCAGCTTCCGACACAGCTCTCGTCGAACGGTTGCATCTTGTTCTAGTTCTGCGGGAAAGTTGATCCAAATTGACCACATAGCTGTAAGTTGCCGTTGGCGTGGTTCAGTACAAAATTGCAGATCCTATTGGATCACCTGCTTTGAGTCCATCACGACAAGACTGCACCTTGACGTGGTGTGACGGTTTGCGTGCCTCCATGACCCTGCGAGTTATACAGGCTGACTCCTCACAGCAGCAGATCCAATCATGCCTGAAAGGTCAATGGGTAGAGGCCAGACGAAGATCAGTCTCAAGGCCAGCTGCTTGGGTATCCGCTCGCTTCCTTTGATTATCTACTTCCGTCCCTGGGGAGGTCACTCCAGCAAAACAAACACGAGGAAGGGCAACTTACCGGTCAAAAACCCCGCTAGATGAACGTAGGGGTCGGGTACCTGGGGCTTCCTTCTGACGGTGGGAGAAGTCACTGCACTTCACTGGACGGCTACTGCCCCCCCCCCCATGCAGGGCAGTTCCCAGTCAGTAAGGTGTTGTCCTGTCCACGTTCCGTTTGTCTCATTGGGTGCATGAGACTAAAGGCCGATCCCGAAATGTAGACTGTCAACGAGCGAACTACACATGTTTGTATTTACGTAACTGTAAACCCGTTGCACGCGACCGTAGCAAAGTTGGTTCAAGTCCATTTGTGCTCATGTCGTTTGGGATTTCGGTATGTGTTCATACAGGAAGATATCCTCTTGTTGGCTGGTTTTCTTTGACTTTTTTTGTTTTTCACTCCAACCGTATAAAATGTTCGCTTGATCAATTGCACGTATCAGAGTACTCGGTTATCGATATCTCTTGTTTGTATTATTCAGGTTGCTCAAATAGAATCCTCTTTAATCTCGTTTCTTTCTTAGGTATTTCCATGTTACAGTAACTAATCTGATTGTTACACCTCTGTCGACCTCGCATTGTTTTGAGGAACGGATCACGTACCGCAGTACTAATGCCGAACCACGACTGTTTCATTTAGCTAATAAATCACAAGTGCCAAGTATTCCATTTACCTTCACTCGTGGTCGTTTATATCCCTGTTGGTTAGCATTCCACAGTGTGATTGGTGGTTCTTGCCTGACTTTTGACTGCAGTGTATTGTATGCCACATACTGACAGAGTTGCCTTTCTTCTTCTTCTCCTCTGATTCACGGTTTCCGCACAGCCGCACAGCCAACTATATTGCTCAAGTTTTATTACGACCAAAAGCGACCGATCTGACCGGAAGCTTCAGGTTAGTTTATTATTATTATTATTTTTTTCGTATGACGTCTGTTTGTTTTCGCTGAATCCTGATATGATGATTTTCGAGTCCGCACAAACTGGACACGATATGGTCACAAACGGTCGTCCCATCTTTCCCGTTCATCAGCCGGCGAACAGTATAAATCATCGATTACTTTAGCTCCTTTTGGGGTCACAGCCTATTTTTTTTACCGTCAATTACGCAGCAGAGTTCAACCAACAAGTTATGCACTATTCAGATTCCGCCGGAATGCGATGCTGTTTTAACGCAAAATAGCATTCGATCTATTGTTCTTTTTGTTCCTGTTTGGTTTGTGTACTTTTTCTCGATCACAGTGAAACGTGCCAGTTGCATTACCAAGGGGTTTCCACGAAGAACGAGTGTACCACACGTGATGCCATTGTGTGTGGTTTCTGTATACTTGGCCCGCCGGATAGATATTTTCATGAAGTTTGTTGTAGCCTTTTTCTCGAGAGCGTCATCATAATGCTTCGGGGTTAGAACACCTCCGTCCTTAACCAGCCACCGCCATGCTGTTTTGATGACACAACTTGATTGTCACCCAGCTGAACTCTATGTTTAATCCGTTGTAGATTTGTGAGGTCCGCAGTCCCAGATGTCATTGGATTATATTGCCACACAGTAGGTATTCCTGACTGTTGGGTTTTCATCCCTGTAGCTACTGTTCGTCCTCCAGTGTGTATGTCATACAAAAGTCCTGTTCGAGTAGATTTGTATTTCTGCGATTATGAAGTTTCAGTCAGGGATTACTTAAATGTAAGTAGCTGAACCTGGATCCACCATCCATTCGTATTGCACATTCCGTCGCTGCAACCGTTACGCAATGTGTTTAACACAGAAATTATTTTTTATTTTGTTAATCTGTATCTTTTAATCATTCA
>UZAN01041678.1:19787-32329 GCA_900618425.1 Echinostoma caproni
GAAGAAAGCTAGGCGGTGCTCCTGGGGTTCGAACACTTTCGCAGGAGTGACATATGGTTGACTTGAACATCGCCGTCCTTTTAGGCCCACAAGCGAGGAGGCCAGCGGATTTAGATCTGTGGATCTAACGATTCTTACCACGCACCACTATATGGGTGAGAGAACGGATTTATGATAAACGTACAAGCAACCTTTAGGAGGACAGCCACAACTGATCAAAAGCCAATTAGGGATCTAAAAACTGCGATCAGTAATGATGGGATTGAAGACCTCAACCCACGTACGAATGCGACGTTGATCATCCGCTTGATAGCTGCCATCGTGCGGTAATCAAATAAATTCTGTAACTATCTGTTCTGACTTTTTCATTCATTTCCCCACATCGAAATTTGATATCCAATGATCAATGAGCTGAGACAACAAACTATCAGCTGCAAACGTATTTTACGAGTTAAACCATATGGAGCAACACAACGAAAGTGTTTGTTGTGTTCCCTCTCTGTATTCCACTCCAATTATGACTTCATATTTTTTCTTCATTCATTTGTTATATGTTTCATGTGAGTTATCTGCTCACCTGCGTTTACGGAATGCTTTATGACTTGTGGGTGATCTCGATGCATCAGGGACAAGAGGGCGTGCATAATGAACTACACGTGATTCCGGCATTTTGAATGAGGCGCGTCGTTTCCCTGTGTCCTCCCTCTCGCATGCACCTCCTAAGCGTGCGCGGAAGAGAGAGCGATCGCGTATGATTCAGTCCGTGGCCAGAAAATAGCCCTACTCACAACAAAGCACACTCGTTGGGGACTTGATAATTAATGATTCACAATGCACACGTGCACGTGTGGTGCCATCAGGTTAATTGAGGCAAATGCGCGATGATGCACTTGGTCCTAGTCGGTGGTGAAAAGCATGGTTTTTGGAGTGCATGCGACAAACAAACAACACCATGGATAATGTGGGTTTCGCTTTCAGTTGAAATGATTGAATTCTGTGCGAAATCGAATCAGCTCATTTTCATTTCAATACTTATACATTTCCAGGTGTTTGGGCCAGTGACACTGCGGCAGTTTGAGTGTCTGTTCACGTGACCAAACCTATAATTTCTGACACCAAGCGTGCCTATGTCCATGATCATTTTAGCTCCGCTTCGAAATGCTTCCGTTTGCCGATGAGTTAGTCTTAACTGGAATCAGTGCTACTGTTGTCGCATCTGAAGCTTCGCTTTTTACATGGATTCTCTGCCCTCCCCCCTTCCACCCAATCTGGAATCTTCACCTCCCTGAATAACAGGTAGTGACTGCTAAATTTGGAGGTCTCTGTTCTGTTTGGCAGTCAGTATATGCGATGAATTCGCCACTACGTAGTCCGAAGCACCGGTCACTCAAACAGAAACCAAGATTATTTGACCAAATGTGACCTCAAATTGCTCAACTTGTCAGGTCGTAGTCATCGAAATGCCACAGAGAGAGAGAGAGAGAGAAATATTCTTGCCCACTTGGTTTCATCATTTCCCACCCGTAATAAATGACAGCCGCATTGCCAATTCGATCCAGACCCTGAATTCGGCTCTCAGATTCTTTTTATCGGTTATCAACCTCAGTCCTAATCTGAAAGGTCCTGCAGAACTTGTGAATTTCATCTCGGTCATATCACGTATCGATTGAAAACTTGGTTTACATGATCGACTGAACGGTCAAAAACGACCGAACTCCTTGATTTTCCGCCATCATGCATTTCATTGATTAAAAAGATTTCTTGTTAAAACCGAAAGACTGCTGCGAGGAGGGATGGCAATCGGGTTCTGACTCAGTATGTCACAACTACAAACAGCCATACTCAGTATAACTATCATTTTGTGGATCTGGAGTTGTACGATCTGTTACAGTCACTCGTACAGAACGCACGTCATAGCACACAGATCGCATATACGGCAATAAATAAAACTGTGTGACAATCGGAAACCATCCACAACGAAGTTTGATTAGAGCGCTTGTTTGCCTTACTTTGTCAGATTTTCCATCACCAACCGCCAACTCTTTATGCGGGCATTAGTGGACTGTGATGCTCCGATTGGCAGCACCTTAATGTTAGTTCGTTCTCAGAGTATACTATGTAGCTTCCGAATAATTTGCTACTAGATCAGAAGGATCTTCAGTTGAAGCATTTGAACAGGACTGAGTAATTTGCTTATGGTGTCAGAGTCAATCGATGGCTAGAGCGACCAAAGAAGGAAACTTTTTCGTGACGAGAAGTTCGTCGGGGTTTGTTGAAACTGGGTGACAGAATATCTGGAAGATATTCATATCAAGTTCCCCATCCACGCGGGTTCTTTTGATGTGAATGGCACATTCAGTATGTCTGAAAGTTCACATCTTAAATCACCCCCCCACACACACACACAAATACACTCAATCCGCTGATTCTACCAATGACTGTGACTGGATGGGTTATGGTGAGTCGAGAGAATTACAGTCACATCACACGAGTGCATGTGTGCAGTCGCTGCTGAGCCCATGAACTCATTTCATTTGTGACTCACGCGATTCGATTACCGAGTGCTCTGTAGTGTTGTTTTTAGTTCTTCGTATCACTTAGAGAGAGAGAAAGCACGCGTTTGCCATTCCCTCTAGTCAGCTGTGGTTGTGACTGAAAGACTATGTGAAATGATGACAACCACAGTTCGTGCATGACAAGTAGGGTCAACATCAAAGAATTTCGGCGGTACGAATGCAAATCCTCTAAGGTGGTTTGGGATAGTAGCGAGTAATGCATCAAGCATGATAACTCGAGTGTTTGAGATCTAACACGCTCGCTCTCGATCTTGCAACGGGCGTTCGCTCGACCACACAAGTGTCAGAATGCAAAAAAGGTGGTTCTCGTCGGTCTCAAGCCTTCCTGAGTTGCTCACGGTATAGTTGCCACGGCCACAAACTAAGATGCAATCACAACTATCAGCTAACAGAACGAGAACCGTGAGTACTCTGATGAACACGATTGTCTTGGTGAAACGACGACTGCATTGCATGAATTGCCATGGACTGGTGTACCTAATAGTCCGTACGTACATGAACCATTGTGGTGTGGTCTTGAGTTTCTCCGTTTGACTCGGTCTGTCCGTCACACATTTATGCACCGGATATCTTCAACTGGCCGAAATCCAGACGACAATTTTCGAACATGTTGCATAGCTAACTGCACAGGCGACACATGGGTATATCTCATCCGGACTGTAGTGGCTCCCTCGGCCTGAAATGACCCAATCGCGTGAAAAACAACTGCAGTCGACCACAAAAAATTGCCATATGCTAAAGAAATCATACTGCATTCAAGGGGCAAAATAAAGCAAGTAGATCAAGTTAGTTTTTCACAATCAGTTATTCGGGTTGGTTCGTGAACCGCGATTTGGAAGTCAAATCCGTCAGGGGAGGGCGAGGCGGATGGTGTGCTGTGTGGATCAAAACGGTACAGTTGAACAGGAAATATAACGCCACCTTTCCAGAGCAAATGTCACATTGAACAGAATATGGTAACAATCAAAATAGCACTAGTATATGCAACAAAGAAAGAAGAGTAGAGAGAACGGTCTATGATACATTAGAAACTAATCAGTGCAAATGTTGCACAATCAAACCGATACGGGCTTGTTTTGAAGAATCCGAACGGCTCCCCGTGTCGGTATCGTCTCAGAACGGATAAGAAACTCACAGTCCTGATTGATCTCAAAGCAGATTTGGATCTGGAGAAACAAAAAGGATAAATGACGGACGGATTAGAGAACATAATATTATTTTTTGGAGATTGTCTCGGACCGTTCAGCATGCCCAATCTTTGAGCATACTCTAAGATTGGGTATATTGAAATTTTCGATCTCGGTTACGCGACTGGCTTGATCCATTGTTTACCGAAATCGATGCAGATATAGAATTTTGGGGTTCAAGTGTTCTTGCTAAACCGTTGGCTCGGTAGAAATTAAAAATATCGTCACTTGAAATCCACAACTGGTCAAATACTTATGATCAGGGGAAACGAAATCATGCAATCATCTGTAAAAGCCAGAGACATTGTTTTCCGTCCATTGGCTACGACGCACTGTTTCAAAGTGAATCTCATGTATCAGACAGTGTTGACCCCATACATCGTCTGATCAACAGAAAGAAGCGCTGAAGTTTCTTCCATCGTCTAAGACCTAACACTGATTGTTTTAGTAATGAGACAGGGAACTGAAAAGGTTTCGGTACCTTATTCCCGAAGCATGTGTTGGGTGAAAAAAGGTAGAGGCTGGTCAAACTCAAATCTGGAATGAATGAGGACATGAAAACCTGGAAAGGAGACTGTCTTACATAAGCCGCGTTAGGCTTCCGGGATGGTCACCCAGCGATAATCGTACGCTTAGAGAGACTGAGTGATCTGGCTGAGTGTTGCAAACAGTGGCCCTCGTGAATCTACTCATTATCCCTGTAAACTTAGGCCATGTGAACATTCTCTTTGATTCAGCTCGTAGCATTCCATTCTACCTCCTGCTCTTTTATCCAAATGGGCAGTCATGAGACAGCAACCAAAACCGGCGCACAAAAGTGTGTGGGTAATTGTTGTGGTACCTGTTTCTGTGTTGACGGTACCTAGCTCAGTACAACAATAAGACTTTGGCACTAAGGGCTTGTCCAACTGAAGCTCGAGCTAGCTATCACCAAGGTGTGTAGAGCATACTCACATCCGGGGCCAGTAACTTTTGTGGCACGCTGCAAACAATCAAAGTTGCTTCAAGTGTGAGAGAGAACAAAAGAACACTGAAATCTCTCCTTCAGACAAGCTCCTTTCTTCGAACGCACGTTGTTGCTCCGCCCAAAATACCATCTATTCAATAACAGAAGAGCAAAACAAGACAATACCGGGACATCTGGAATTGATATTGGACTGTTGACAACTATTCAGCCGAATACACCTTTTATTCCCTTCTTTTTCAGATGAGAATCGAAATTATACCAATTTGGATAAGCGTAACTTCGATACAACCAAAATAATGATGAAATAATTTATTTGCATACAGTCCGGTATCTCATAGTCACATGATTTGGAGACGAATTCTTGCAAAGGAAAACGGAGCAGAATTCCGATGTCATTGCACTGATTGTCTGCGATTGGCAACGCAGGCAAACGGATCTGACTAATACAGATTTCAGCGTGCTCAGCTGATCGTTTTAATCTAGCATTTTGTTTCCCGGGGTGATTAATCCACGTGCCGTTTGGTTGTGGATTTATCATTTCGCCGTACGCGACTTGTCCAAAGAATTTTTTAAAAGTTCATAGTTATTCTCTCCCTCCCTCGGTGAAGCCTCATCGTTCAGTTAGGTGAGAGCACGTGAACCTAGAACGTTAGATCTGTTTAGTTGTGGACTTGTTTCCTGTCGAGTTTCCTCCTTTTTCAGTATAGTTTGTGTTNTGTGTTTAAAATACTTTGATATTATGTGTTCGAAACTCGTGGTATGTACAATTGTGCAATGGATAAAACTGACAGTAAATGTTTCTTTGTTTGGGGAGACTTGGATCGCTTTTAATCGAGTCATAACTAATATATTTGAAGGCCAGTCTCGGAGCTCATCTGCACACGGATCGGTCAAGATAGGGAGTGATTCGAATAATTTATCCACACAGGGCACCACAGATTCACGTTTCAGGAATATGCAGTGATGTACGATGTATCCATAAATCACATAACCACTATATTAGCAGTCGTCGATTGCTCTTGAACGGCTCCTGCGAACGCAACTCACCGGTTTTAGATGTCCGTGTTTTAAAATCCCCTGTTGATTCGCAGTGGACTAGGCAGACACAGAACTTCTTTCAGAAAACCTGATTTCGATGTGGTGGGTTAAATGATCGGTTGGCTGACTGGAAGAGTGGGAATGCCAAAATGGTTACCATCACAGAATAAAAACAATAATCCCGATTACAGTGCATATTGCCCAATCGAAAGTTCCACACACACACATCATCATCGCTCGTATCGCAGTTCTCAATCTGAGCGGTAATCGAATAACGCTTCTGCCCCAAATACGATGAACCAAAATCGGCTGAACAAGTGAAAACAGACAGATGAAGGATCACTTACTCACCTATTAACTTCTCTTTATTTTATAACACTCATGTCCTCCTGAATCAGCAAGAGACGGATTCAAACGCCGGGTCTTGTTGTTATGGCAACCATTAGTCGTTTGATTCACCCAAAGGACAGTGAAAGATGTGTGATCGCTGTGCATGCGAGCGTGCGTGAAACTAAATTTGCTGTTGCGATTCTTGATGATCTTTCTCTGACGCGATGGGTTGTGATCTTTTAAAAGACCCTCCGCGTCGAAGCTTGTTTTCAAAAAAAAATATTCTGTTGCTCCATTCAGATGCGCACTACTCCAGTATAACTTGTCTATTGGATTTTACATGAGTTACTTGTACACGAAGGGAATAAAAAACGCTACCGGAACAGATCACACTCAATTCTCTCTGCCCGCCGAGAGCTGTGTCCACAACTCCCGCAGTACTACAAAATGCGGTGAATTGCAAATTATACACGAAGAAAAGAGTTTGGAGGGTGTGTAACAGAAATAAACAAATTACAGTTGTGTTCTCATCAAAGGATATCGAGTGCTATTATAGCGAGAAGGCGAGTTGGCTGGGAAAACGTTTACTGATCCAATTCAAAAACAACCAGTGTACGCGTTCAATTATTTTCATTCAATTCTTAACCGCGTTGCAAGATGATTCACGCCTCTTTCTGTTGGTTAATCCCTGTTGGTTTGCGTCCGCACTTGACACGTACGTCGCCTCTTCTTCCGCGTTCCGTTCCGACTGGTTTGGCCCGATCGTGGTGCGAGATACGTTGATCGACAGCTCTGACGTTGTGGCATTCGGTGGATATCTTTCTGGCTAGTTGCGGATTGTCTGTCGGACTGTAATTGTCGATTCGTTCGTTTCGGGTAGAAGTCAACATTGTCTCTCGAAGTACTTCCAGCCGCTACGTCTGCGCGTCTGGTTGGGTGCGCCTCATTCTTGATTCGTTCGCTAGCCGGGGCTCTCTGTGTTCCATCACAGCTATTAGGTTTGATGAAAATAGTGGGGAAGTTTTCACGGACTTCAACTTGAGTGATTCAAAATACCTGAACTATTGAGTGACAAATTGAAACCGTCACCACAGGTATTTCGACGATTTTTCAGCTTTATCTCACAGTTCCATACTGTTGCTGCATTCGTCTGTAGTATTGCCGCATTATCCTTTATTCAAAAAACATTGATGATTGCGATCACTGTTAATACTAAAATAAGACTCACCAACACGTGATGTAAACAGGAAACCCGAGATTCCCAGCAAATACAAAGTGTAAGTTCGGATATCAGATGATATCACACTTTTCTACCCCCTCCCAGACGGGAATTACGGGATCTGGAACATGTTGTAAGCACAACTTACTCAATGAAGAGTCCTGATTGTAAAATCCCGAGTGACGGAACCCCTTTTTTATAATCGGCTTTGTAGTAGATAGAATACAATCGGCACTCAATTGGAATTTTAAAAAAACTCATAAAAACTAGTTTATAAAGGTTGTACTGTCTATTTTTAAACAATTTTAACTTATCGAATCGGACAATCAAACGTTTATGACTATGAGGAGGAGAATCCAGCTAACTCTGTTTAATAACTGCACAAAGAACACAACATTGCACGGATGGAATTCTCATCCACTTTCTCCCGAGTCACCATCAATCGCATTGGTTGACCGCTTCTCGGACTAAGATCACCATAGCCCTGTTAAGCTGATCAGCCATCCGATGAACGGAAATGCGGATTACCCCAAAATCTGGATTTTCGCAGTATGCAATATGCGTTCATGAAAGGAGGCTATGTATTTCCAGCCTATAAAATTGACATGTGACGAAGCCAAGGTTATGTGCCAAGGAAACTGAATAACCGAGAAATCGGCCCATAATGTGCGCATGGGCGAAAAACGTCCAGGTTTTGCCGGCCAAAGCAGGCTAATGTTTCTGGCAAATTCACATTCACGGTCTTCGGCCCGTCATAGCCCAACAAGCACAGCAGCTTGGCTGTGCGTAATCCAGTTCACCGGATCATATACCCTTTGAATGAGGTCAAACGTTCTAGGAGTCCATTACACCTGAGTGTCCGATGAAGCTAGCGACCACAACCAGGAAGGTGTGATTATAATTCAAACACCTTTTCATGGTTGATTCAACAGCAATGGTTTTAGCGAATTACCAGTGGTTCTCAATTTGATCGGACATAGTTGAACTCAATGCAATATCTGGTACTTCAGAAGTTATGAGAATATCAAAACTGTTCGTGGATGCCCAGGAAGTCTCCTATCAAATAGCGGCCGCGATCTAAAACTATTGCTCGTTTTTCAGCAACTGAGACAGGGAACTTTGAGACCAAATTGCGGTTGCTTTTGCATATATATTTTTCCCACCGGGTGTCCGGCAACAATACGCACACAACCAAAAACTGGTGGTTTTGATGGTGCATTATTCCAGCAGATAGCAGCGAAAGCATCAAGATGCGTGAATCATGAACTCAAGTGTCTTACATCTTACAGTGCCGTTTTTGTTCAACAAAACTAAGATTGAACAGACCTGACAAGTAGATACTTGCCAATCTTTTTTAACAAATTAGTCAAAAACTGCGTACCAAATCATTGAAAATACAATAATCCAAACCTACAGATACAACCTCTAGTTGCTCAGCAGTAAAATCGATTTTAATCGGACGACCGTGTTTTGCACGCCTGCAATCCCCTAAAGTCTATCAAACCCAATTTGGATGAACGCAAAGTAGATGTGTCGGGTCTAAAAGTGCAATGATTAGTTGTAGCGATCCTTCTATTTCTTCCTCATTCAGTTGTTGTTACTGCATCGTAAATATAAGAACGAATCGAAACCCGGAACCAATTTTAAAGTGATATCCGGATTGCACGATTCGATAAGCTAAAAATTAATTTTTAAAATACATTGCAGATTCATCGATAACCAATTCGGAGGGCTAAACACATTAGCATGAACACAAAATATCAGTTAGAAAAAATTAGTTCCGTTACTTAGGATGTTATGATAGTAACTCTTTATCCAGACTGTTTTTATGGTGACATGTTTCAGACCCCTTTATTCACGTCTGGGGTAGAAATACGCTATATTATCAGTATTTAAGCCTGTACTTTGTATGTGCATCGAATCCTCGCACATCGCGTGCACTGACGAGCCTCATTTCCATTCATTTGAACACGGTTCGTATTTGCTCATGCTGAAATTGGCCAGCAAGTGATGTGACGATGCTTGAACCGTATAAGGGAAATCTGCAGAACACAGACCAATCCTAATTTTCCAGGACGACAACTTGTAAACCTTGCTTCGTAGTTCTTCATTGCGTTAAGCAATGTGGTCCTCCTCCACCCCTTTCTTCCAGATGCATCTCCTACTCACGTGGTTGCTTTTTAATGACATTCAGTCATTCAGTAAACCGTTAGGTGCAAATGATACATTTAGATCACAGGTGTTCAACACTCGGTTTTGTGTACATACTGAACCAGGAAAAAAGTCCTCTATTCTAAGGATGATAAGACCGTAGAGTGATTCATGCGCCTACGTTAGAATATTTACTTTTTGCAATACTTCGTTTGCTACTGAAGGTAGATAACTATCAGAGAGACGAGGACACGTACCAAATGGGGATGAAGCTCGATTGAATATGGTTCCTGAAAATCAGGTAATCTGATTGCATCCCGTCTTAGTTTGAGGATTGTACGGACAGGACTGAAACAACTGCATACAGCGCCTTGCTACATTCCCAATTATACTCTATTCGGTTCGCATAGGAATTGTTTTATTCTCTGACAAAATTAATTCTTCTTCTACATTAACTCCGAATATACAACCTTTTGCTGTCTTGATTCTTCGTTCCCTGCTCCTTTTACGTTCGACAGTGACTGACATCCTGTCAACGTGCCCCAAAGTGCACAACTAATGAACTTTTAATCAAACTAGCCCAGTGGTTTTCAAATGTTCACGCAAAAGAAGGTAAAAATGACCAATTATCAATCATTTTTTATCCACTAGTCGATAAGTGTTTAGCGGCATGACACAAAACACTAATATCCTTTTAATACAAAGCATGTATTTCGGTCGCGATTTGGCGCGGCAGGATTTTAATCAGTTCCGGTCATGTTTAATCACATCTGGATCCGATGGGAACACAGTTTCCGAGCAATGCGTATCTGTCCGTATCTGGTGATACGATCAGGTTTAGCACAAGCTTCACTCGTCTCCATCCGGTATTAAAGACCCACGCGCTGCACGCATCTATAGTCAGTTTTCAATCAAAGATTTTCATTCACCCGGAATTTGACCAAATAACATTCCGAATTTCTAGTCGTTCTTTACACTCCCGCTCTGGCTGCACTCCAAAACACACAAACTGGTTGCCATCGTAACCGGGACCCAAACACTCAAATCGCCTGCACGATTGTGACCAATCGATTTCGGGCACCGAATGTGCAAATACATGTCACATTGTTGTTCAGTTTGTGAATCGGATTCACATTGTCATTTAGTTACTGGTGCAACCCGGTTGACAATCGAATTCGACTAGTGCTGTTGACAGAACTAGTCACTGTCTACGCATGTGGGATGTCAACGGTGGAATTTCGTTTCATTTTACTTGGTGGTTACGTATGCTGGCCCAGAAAGGTTTTCCCGTAAAAAGTTGCCAAACCTGCTACACATGTGGATCGTGTGTGTGCCCGCCTGGTCGCAGTTAACACATTGTTGGTTTTTATTGATTGATTCAAATTTGAAATATCAATCCCACTTTGTAGGTTCGTGGGGGAATCGGTCCGTATCTGCATAGAAGTCCTTACTTGGTGAGGGGCTTTCGATTGGAGCTAACAGTATGTCATCTGTCTCCCTTTGTTGCTGTCGGGCCAAAATGAACTCACTATTACTGAGGACAACACCTAAACAAACACGAATTGGCAATTCGGTTCAGCCGTGACATGAGCTGATTGGCACAGTGGTAACGCACACGGCTTCCATGCAACGGGTCCGGAGTTCAAATCCTAGACGGGACGGTGGATATGCACAAGTGTTGAGCTCCAATAAGAGTAAAACTCGAGTCTAGTGCTTCCGAGTGTATGGTTGGTTCGATGAATCAAGGATTGTGCGTGAAGGTGAAGTCCGAAGGATAGTCAGCTCAAATCAATAAAAATCAAATGATCCCACACCACTACTCACAAGCAACTTGTTTTTTTTTTGAATGTGTCTTTTTACTTCCTTTTTCATTTATTGAGTATACAAATGTACAGTCAAGATTCAGGAATGGGGCGGTGGCTATACAAGGGCTTTCTGGGAAAACGGGCGGTGGTGGGACGGTTTGAATCCGGGACTCAGGTCACAAGTTGGTAACCTAACCACTTGGTCACCACCACCCGAAATGCGAAACACTTGTTGATGATTTCACTTGAACCAACGACAAAGCTGATCAATCGTTTAAAAATAGAACAAACTATTTAATATACTATCTCAATACCTCTAGTGTATTAGTGAGCGAGAGTAGGCGTATTTAATAAAGTAGTCACCACTGCATAACCAACAAGCTTGTATTGGCTCTAACTGAACGCGTATGATTGAGAGTTTTACACATTATTACAACACTTCCCAGGATGGTCCAAAGTCAGATACAAAGGATGTAAATGAGGATATCTTCAAGAACTTCTATAGCACTGAAAAGGGATGACCTCTAAATTACTGTTAAAATTCATTGAACAACTTTCCGGGATTTTGAAATTAATTGGAATCATTGCTGAAAAGAAATTAACATAATAATAGATAACGATCAGGTACTCAACATCAAATGATTGAGAAGAATCATTCGGTGAAATGCTTTGTGGTGTTGATATGAAATCAACCCCGGACAACCGGATGTTAACTTGAGCAGCTTATATGAATGCATGTACAAATATGATTCAGCCCAGTCTCGGTGGGTACGACAAGTTCCAAAATTTGTGATTCCCCTATTGCTTCCCGGGGACATGGGATTTGGTGACGTTCTATGATAGTGAACTTTTGCCAATAGAATGCGTTCAATTGGAGTTGTTACGTTTCTTATGAGATTCTGGTTGTTCAAATGCATGAGACAGATTTGGAGGACCTTCAGTGGGCTGATTTGCCCATTTACTGATTGAAGCATGCGTGCAGGATGTGTTACCCTCCAGATTTTTGACTCTGATCTCTCCCTAGGGCTTTAGACGAGTGTGCTCAAATTCGTGAAGAAAAGCTCGATTTGAAAATTTACTGTCTAATAACACCATGTAGTCCGAATGGGAATGATGGATTTCTCAATGAATAGAACCACATTCTCCCCTAGCCATGCAGCGGTTTGTTTATTCCAAATTCACGATGTTTCACTCTGGTTTAAATATATATATATATATATACATATATATATATATATATATATATATATATATATATATATATATATA
>UZAN01041678.1:32613-55970 GCA_900618425.1 Echinostoma caproni
ATACATATATATATATATATATATATATATATATATATATTCAGTTCTAGGTGGAGAAACTTACAATATATCGCGGCGTTCGCAGCACATAGGAATTTATCTAACATTTATAAGGTCAAATGTTGTTTCCTAAAATTCTAAAACAAGAAAAATCCAATCAAACATAACTGAAGTTTATTAGGACCAAGTAAAATGCAGTATGTACTTCATCAACAAACGAATATATACGTTAATACAAATGGTACCAGCAGTTACCCATCACTATGCTCAACCGAAGAGAGCAGTTACCTCTGCGCCATTAACAGAAATAGAATTTACACCCAGGGACGAAAGTATGACGCTACCTGACGAAGTGCTCGATTAGGTGGTATCTACAGAAAAGCTATACTACTCTTATGGGTTAAGTATTACACTCATCTCATCGTCTCCACCCCCATCAGAGTACTGCACAGTTGCATAGTTCATGATCTTCATCATTCACTTTGTTGTACACATCACTGGCGATCATTCTTATGGGATATCAGACATCGTTGGGTCTACGCAAGGTTAGGAGTGTAGAAAATGTTTTTGGAGCAAATAAAGTGTGCGTGTGTGACAGTAAAGATTACTCATTGGAGTGTGGGATGAATCCAAAAAACCTTGAAATATGCATAAACAATGAGATAAATGGAACGGTGCTACTTCGCGGATTTTTCAACTACCGTGGGTGCCTCTGGAATGTAACTTTCTCAATAAGTGATGAACAATTGGACACTGTCACTCACTAAGAAACAACTAAACTACTACAATCATTTATAATTATCATTAGTTATTCACCAACAGCCGAATTTTCTAAACAAAATACTTCAAACACAATTGCATAAAGTTTGCGTTTTTAAAAGCATTTTCATGACCTTTGGATCAATTTTAGAGTAAATAAGAGGAACTCGTGAATATGGACCATCATTTAACCAAACGCTCTCTCATATTCCATGATAATGGAAATTTCATCCTATACCCATGAATTTGGCGTAGCGTACATCAGTTTTTCATTCTCTATGATATGAAATTATTTCCGTTTAAGTTCCGCGAATTTCGTAATTGGGTCTCAGGAAGTAATACTCAGGATGATGCAACATTTCCCCTCGTCTACCCGATCCCAAACAACTTTGACATTCATTGCACAACGCAGTTTCTATCCCCATTCTAATGTGGATGTGATCGAGATTCCGATCACCTACATGAATCTACATCACCCAGTACTGTATGTCAGGCTGGTGTGTGTGCGTGTGTGTGACCGGGTCGAAACTGACCACAGTGCACACGCACACGACCGGGTTGTTTTTTCTAGGGTCATTCAAAGAAACATAACCTTGGTAACCAGTTTGTTCTAACCTGCTGCTGGTAAATGTGATTAAGGTTTACCGGGAGAGACTCATCTTAAGTAAACATTTGGGAATTTTGAGTTCAATCGCATATTCATCCAAGTGACACAAATATCAAACATCCCCTTACGGTTAGTACGTATTTGAAAATAGTTAAAGACTGAAAGACTTAGCTACTTCCCTCTGGGCAAACAGTACACACGATTTTGCGAGCCCCAACAATATTAACAAAATAGCTTTTGGAGAAGCATAGATTCAGCAACTTCAAATCCCTAAGAATGTTGTGTCACTTATTAGGAACGAGAACACAATGAATGCGACAACTTTTCCACGTTTTATCCCTATTAGGAATAGGGTGAACAAAAACAATTAGTCTATGCTTTTAAGTTCGTCAAAAACATCTAACTTGTTGGTGGGAATTAAGTGATTCACTTCACTGTTTGAAAGAACTGGGGTTCAATTCCTGCCACCTGCGTCCGCATTTGATGGTACACGGATCCCTTAATATCTTTTACCATTCACTTTATTTTATTTTACTTCATTTTATTGAATATATGATAATAAACCTTTCGGGAAGGGGGAAGCGTCTAATCAGAGGACCGCCATACGTTCCGCGATGGTGCTGGGATTCGAACGCACGGCCTCCGGGACATTAAGTATTGGACCGCTTTACCACCACCACATCTGCTCTACTCTGACCGATTTTGCGGTTCAACATCTCAAATTCTCATGGTAAGGGTTACCAGAATTAACCTGGTTGTGGACATTTGCATTTAAAATTGAACAGAAAGAAACGGCACAAAATGATGAGATGGAGCCAAAATATGCTATCCGTGTGTGATCAAATAACTATATACAACCATAAATGTGTCGTATTCTCTTTTGGGGTGATGCATCATGAATCAGAATTAGCGACTGATCGTGGTTCAAGCAATGTACTTTCAGGCTTTTGTTTGCAAAATGATTCTCCTGTTGACTCAGATCTAGGTTGCAATGGATGTGATGAAGAGAATTAATTTCTTTATTCTGTCGCTGCTTCGTCAGCGGGGTGATTGAACCCGGCATAATTCTCTACTTTCATTCATATACGAACGGAACGACATACATACGCGCATGCATCGTATTCTTTCAGTGTCAGGGTGTGTACTCTACCCGCTTTCCATCGCCACGATCTTGATCCCCGGGGGAATTCCCTTACGTCGTCGCGCAGACGTCAATATTGAAAAACAAAACAGAAAAAGTAACGATTTGCTCTATCACCCAGTTATGTTTCATTGCGCAATATGCTACCCTCCCCCTCCTCTCAACCCACTCCCAAACTCCGTCCCAATAGGGGATGAGAATTTTCATCGGGTTACCGGCACATTGTTCCTGTCGCTTGCGGATGTTCTAAAAACAGGTCGGAAATTGATTAGATTGAATCCCGAAGGTTCTAGCTATTTGGAACCTAAAACAGAGGCACCAAAATACAATTCTGTAAATAGTTTAGTCCCGTTATATATCCATCTATTAATAGACCCGCGGAATCCTGAAAGCTTTCAAACCGACTGAAACTGGTTGACTAAGTTTCAGGTTGGCTATTGTGAGTACCACATGAATTATCATCACACTATCATGGTAAATTCCCACTACTCAAACAGATTCAGCAACTTCAAGCACCTTATATTGATATTAAGGTTATTACTAATCTTTTTAACTTTATATTTGCAGTATACAGCACCAGTACAGTTTTATTCAGAAAGGAGATCAAAGCTTTTTGATCGTTTACGAACAAAAAAATGGGAAGCAAAAATCACAATGGTGGGATTCGAATTCGTGAACTGGGAAACAACAGACTGTCTAGAGTTGGGTATGCACCCAGAAAGAAACTGAATATGTGCACTTCTGGAGGCTAAATTCATAGGGAACTTAACAAAATTATCAAGCTCACGAAGCATGGCTAGGTCTTTGGCTCTATCTATTATTATTGAGCAAAATTTCATGGATTCCTTAATCAAGCAATGCATCCTATAAGGATGATACGTTGATGACGTCCTATATGTGGGAGACGCAAATTTTGACAAGAATAGTATTTCACACGATTACAAACACTGTCCGCTAGGGAAAAAAGAAAACAGTTTAGCATATTGAGACGGGGTGGTGGGTACATCCAGTGCAAACTCACAATTCCTCCCCTCAGTGTGCTCACAACAGACGACGTATACGAGGGCTGAGCAAACGGTTTCCGGATACGCAGTACCCGAGTACGAGGTGCAGATGACCGGACAGGGAAAATATGAACTTTAGTCTATTGTGAATATTTTTCAGTGATTGCAACTCACACCGAACCAAATACCAACAGAACCGAGCAAGTCATTAGATTGACTATACTCGGAACGTAAGGATGGAACTCAGTCGATGTCACTGTAGGGCGATGATTTTCTAAGACTACAAATGTGTTTTAAAGCTGCTGCAGCAGCAGAATGTTGACATTTTACAAGCTGCCTTTGGTGATGGCGCTTCGTGCTACGTTTGTGTTCCCAAATGTCAATCATATAATGCGTGGTATTGGGGAGGAGTCACCAGCAGCTGCAGTGGAGGCCTTCAGTGAACTCGTCGAAGTTACTCGATTCAGCTTGGTCGAACTGTTTCACCAAATGGTTTGAGCGTATGGAACTGTGCATGAATGCTAGTGGAAAATACTTCGAGAAAATATAATGCTTATTTTTTTGTAACAATTAAAACTTTTTGTGTATCCGGAAACTTTCTGTAAAACCACCTAACGTCTCCAAGACCCACTTCATCTTACCCGATAAGTGTGCAACCACTTGAATATTTGGCACTGATTCATTTCGTACACATGCACACACACACACGGTCGGAGTCAGATTTGAACTCCAAAGACCGAGACCTGTCATTCCACCTCTTATACTGGTATTGGCATGATTTCGAACAACTGTAAACGAGCTTTCTCGCCACGTTTTGTTGTTACCAGTGTGTTCTCTGGGACTTGACAATGACATTTGAACTAAGCTTCTTTGCAGGTTTGAGTATACTCTCTCCAGGTTCAGAACTGGAAACGCTACTCTTTCTTGTGTACATCCACGACTGTACGCGAGATCTCCGAAATCCCTGTGCTATGTTCGCAGATGGTGTGAAAGATTAAGGAATAAATCTGGAGCAGAGTGTACAGGTAGTTAAACGGTGATCGGCTAAGTGGGATTCACGAATAAACCTCGAAAGGTGTCAAATTTTAACAGTGGCAGCTGGTACAGTCCCAAACAGATAGCTACAATGGCGGCAAGCAAAGGTAGTAAAGGACCTAGGAGTAGTTATTACGAAAAGCCTCAAGCCCAAAACACAATGCCTGACGGAAGCAAATAAGGTCCTCAACGGACTTTTCAGATTGTGTACTAACATCACCTGCAGAAGCCCAGAGATATTTTATTCACTAAATAATTACATTGTTAGTTTGCACTTAGAATACGGTGTGCAAGCATTAACCTCATTTATATCACGTGTAGAGAAAGTGTAACGTCTTGCCACCAGAGTGATAGCTGCAGTCACGGATCCTAATCTCTTCTCGCTGGAAAGTAAACGAGTGAGGTGGAACCCAATACAGATTTTTAGAATTATGAGAGGGTTATCAGGACTCCACATAGAAGAATTATTTATGACTTTTCACGCTCAAAGCAAGAAGGATTGCAGCTTTAGGCTTCAACAAAAATCAGTTTGGGTTGGAGATTCGGGCAAAATTCTTCTCACGCAGGGTCACACCTATATGAAACAGGTTACCCGTAGAATCGGCAACTTCACCAATGTTTACAACTTCAAACTTAAGGTCTCTCATCGATGAGGAGAGAAGACATGCTTTTTGTTTTCTCTCTTTCAACTCCTCAGAGAAAATCACCAAGAAAAACCCGTAATACACGAGGCCAAGATCACACGCCGACAACACAATAAGCTGGATGCTAGGTTGGCAAGAGCCTTAATTCACCCAGTGAATACTGGATTGAACTGAGCCCTTGAGGCGAATGCGAATGGTACCCGAAAGTGTAACGAAAACCCAATCGGGCTGGAGCTTTCCGATTGGAGATAACAGGTAATACACTGTATCTCCCTTCCAGTGGTGTACAGCTAAAATAAATGCTCGAACATGTTTAAAGTCGATAACTGAAAAAGTTCGATTAGGTAAGTCTGGTCATCTTGGATGTAAGCTGATTGGCATAGTGGTAACGCACGCGTTTTTTATGCGATTGGTCTGGAGTTCAAATCGGGTCTGTGGATAAGTCTAGTGAATGCTTCTAAAGTGAATTGTTGAATGGATGAACTGATGATTGTGCGTGAAGAATCGTCAGTTCGAAAAAATTGAAACTGTGATCCCATTCTGCCACTCACAAATACATGATGATTTGAAATAGTGATTGCATGATTTGACTAGCCTGGGAATCGACGTACTAAATTTTTGAAATTGTGACCTCGGCGATATATCACATCGGTCCGGTCGAGCATGTGTTTCAATCTGACTAGAATCACCACATCGCTTCCGTGGAGTGTTAACCAACCGAGTTATAGCCCTGTCGATTATTGCTTAGATGAGCAACATGTGATGCCCATAACAAGCTCGGAAACGTGGGTTGCACTTTACCGCGTAAAGCCCAAATGAAAAACGGTCTTATCAGCTGCTCGACGTTCGAGTGGGTAGTATGCTTGCGTTGTATCTATTCCGTCCCGGGTTCAATCCCCATTGGGTCAGATGGATTTACACTGCTGATGAGACCCAGTCAGTTTGAATCAGGTGTACAGTATACCTAGCTTTTCAGTTCACGCTTCCTTTGCTCTTACACGACAAAATTGAATATATATATATATATATATACACATATAGCGATATATTTTCATGATTGTGAATCACTAAAAACGAAACTGTTCACCGCTTTATGCATCATTTTCTATAAAAATTGAGGACACGTGACTGATAATCGCGAAACAATGGCGGTGTGGAGCTTTGAAATCCTATTTAAGCAGCTCAATAGACTAAGCCCAAGATAGAAGAAACATAGTGACATATAGATAAGGAAATAACTGATTGTGAAGTACAAAATTCCCTGAAACTGAACGAATTGAGGTGGAAGTCTATTCCCTAAGATTACTGTAAATAGTTTTTATGACAATCTAATTCTTCGGATGGATGAAGTTACTTATGGAGAACTCATTTTATTCATTTCTAATATCACCGGGAAAACACAATCATAAAATGGTTTCCATAAGACAGTAAGTACAATAGTACATCGTCACAATTTGTTGCACTCGTGAATTCTCCCTCCTGTTTGATTGAATTCAAGTGTTGCTTTCTATCCTCATCAGGCACGATGGTCGATAATCTCAACGAGGCACGGGATCAGCATTCTTCACAGTCTGAATGCTTCAATTGTTTTTCTTCTCTCCTCCTCCGCCGTCCCATCCCCACCCCCCCGTCCTCTCCAAACCCCGTGCCTCCCGCCGTTCTCACCGGTGGAAACGCCCAGTTGAACTGTGTCAGTCTCTAAGCGTCCTGATCTAATTCGAGTTATCGGGAAACTATCTTCCTACAATAAATACGATGATGACCGGATTCTTATCAGGTCACAACAGAAATGTGGAAAAAAAATTGACTCTGCGTCGAACTGATGAACTAGTAAATTTACAGAAGTTAAATTTTTTGGAAAATTTTTTTTCTCTTCATAACTAACTGAATTTTGAATAATAGTAGTATGTCTGGTTTACCGAAACTAAAGTAATGCTATTGTTTTGTCACATAAGAAGCTCATATCGAGCGAAATAAATAAATCGGGTTTATTTGTTTGTTTGTTTTCTGAAGAAATTTACTTTATAATCACGCAAAATTAAGACTATGGATAACGGGGATCGACAGGATTTGAAGAATCATTGTCAAACAATGTTATTCGAAGATCAACCAATGAGAATGGTGTAACTGCTTTGTCCTTTTTTGGACCTATCAGTAGTTCACACTTTCTTTGTGCGCCTTTTTGGTCGGCGGGGGGTACTCGAAACGCAAATCTACAGCTTGACAGTCGAAACTTTTACGCTTTAGGTACACGCTTGATGGCCAGTCGTTTGGGATTCACGTGATATTAATGTGCGATTGTTTGGTTTTAATCCCACGCGAATTCAGACATGAGGCATGTATGTGTGCACTCATGTTCTGATCTGAGGTCTTACTCAGTAAGTTCATTATTGCCAACCTTCACACAACATTCCCATCACCTATCGGTATCACCTGTCGAGGTCTTCATTGAATCAACCTCTGAAAGAACGAAAGCAAATCGATTTGCATGTGATTCCGGTTGAAAACAGGGATGTCTGCGTTCGCGCAGGTCACAGAGATTCCTTCGCCCGGGAATGAGGATAATTGGACTGGACAAAAAAAGGAGAAACTATTTACTAGATCTTTTAATTTGCCACGAACAGTCATCATTGCCTAAAATACTAGAAAAAATGTCCCGACTTTTCTCGCAGCCACTTCTCTCCCAATGATGGAAAACTGTAGAGTTACCTCAATTTGTTCCAGTGCGTTTTGGATTTCAATATTCACAATTGAACTACATTTCACCGATACACATGCTCATCGTTTTATTTGGTGTAGAACGGCTCGACTTTCAGTTGATGCCAATATTCCCTATCCGGTTCTACCCTAGTTCTTTGCCTTTCCTACCTGTCAACGACAAGAGTAAACGTAATCGTTCGGAATCACTGCTGTCGCGTTCAGCTTGAATCACGCGGCGTGCGCGCGACCGTACACACACCTCGTCAGATTTTGATGTCCTGCAGTTGTCAAATATCATTGTACTCTGATTGATTTGATCAGGTGACGTAGACGTGATTAATAGAAATGGTACAATTTCTAGTTAATTATTTACTCTGGTCACAGAATTGTCCTCCTTTTTCAGGTGAAAGATGACTTTGATCGGATGACGTTTGCGACAGGGGTCTGGGGTGGGTGGGTGGGAGGGTACTGAGTGTGGTGGGTCCCACTATCGGCCAATCTATCGATCCAGCCCGCAGATCAAAAACTGCAAAGCCTGGGTTATACGGGATCACAAAATTCGAAAGACATTAAAAATCTTTAGACAATGCGATTTTGAGATGAAATTCCACACCCTCTTGCCTTCATGTGAATCTCAAAAGGGGTTCATCAAATTGCAGGTTTTAGCCAAATGCAGACATAGAGATATCCATCGGGCGCACGGCACAAATAGAAACCAAGTGGTTTAAACTCAGTGCGGCTCAGTTTTAAGAACGATTAACCATACACCTTCATGCGGCGGTTTCAGTTAGTCTTTTACTTGTCCATTCGGATAAAAGAGTAGCAGGAAGAGTGGAATGTTAAGAATTATGTAGAGGAGAAAATAAAAGCTTCCAGTGGATTAAGGTTGCAAACAGACTGAGAAGCTATTCGACACTCAGCCATAAAGATTAACGTCTCTTACCATCAGTTAAAAAGGTTCCGAAGTCCCGATTCAAGGAGCCTAACGGAACCTATGTGAGCAAGTTTCCTGGTCCGGGGTTTTATAGTATCATGCCATGTCTTAGTTTAATTACCCTAAACACGACTCCTTCATTAGTCGATTTGGTAAACACCGCTTCCTATAGCAGTCCATTTGGTGACATGCGTAACACATGTTCCAACCAACGTAATCTATGGAGGCCGACCACTTGCTCAACTGGGCGACCGTGATTGCCTAAAATCGTGAGCATAAACGTCAGCAGTACTTGTCCACATGCAATGCATCGTAGACAGCAATATCTAACCTAAGAATTCTTTATTTAGTTTAGTGAAACCACACATGGAAACGGAACTAAACAAGGTGGTCATTCTTGTTCGTGGCTAGTTATGTGCAAACGTTTATGCTAGCCAATCCATATAAAGGCCCAACCAGTTTTGATCAGCGAGAGGGAACAGAGCAAGGTCATGGATAGATCCGATAATTCTTGCTAAATTTGGCGGTAATTTTAGTTCTGATCACTTCTGGTACAAATAGTAATCAGATAAACGATTGCGGACTGTTTGCAGACAGTGTTTCAAGTGTGAATACCACTCCTCATCGTTTTTCAGTTCCCTGCCTCTTGTTCTGTTTGACTAAAGCAATAAACCCGTTGGACAACAAGTGCAAACCAGAGTCTGGAAATGAAACGCTTTGACAATTCTGTACCTACAGTGGTTTTCAACAACTATACTTTGCCGGTTTTGAACAAGTAATTCGGGGTTGATTGCATCGCTCATCGGCGCCGGTTTCATTTTTCTCGTGCTCAATTTTATGGTTCACTGGTTTCCGCACTGTACAGTCAAGTATGGGCTGGAAATAGTGAGCACCCAAAAAGGACTGTCAGCTGTTTAAAAAAACAAAACAGAGAACAGCCTCTTAGATGGAACAAGACTAAATATCCTGGTTCTTGTGATTTTTCCGTCAATCGAAGACCGGGTGTGGGCGCTCCAGACGAAAACCTTGATTGTCTAGAATTTTATTGTTCTATGAGCCCATTTAATTTCACAGGCAACAGGCGGATCCCTGTTTTCCGGTGTTACCGAAGTCATACGGGTCAGTCCAATCGTGATATCCGAAACAAATGCAGTCGCCCTCTCTCTCTACAGGTGGATCGTTGACCACAGCTCATAAGCTTCGGCACCCGCTTTGATCTCCGATAGGGTTGCTGATAATGAAACAGCTGCCTAGTGCTTTTGTCAACCACTGCACACAAAACATTCTATTACCGTTAACTTTAAATTTGCATTGTCTTACAAGGGGAAAAAGTGTAAAAATGTTACAAGTTACACTTTTGTCTAACTGTTTGAGAGGTTTTCGTCACGAACTCCGGATAGGTTGTGCAGAGTCAATGTGTCCGTGATTTCTGAAACGCTTTGGAAGCTCTGCTATACGGTACTAGCTTTCCTATTCCGATTCTTTGGTAGCAGAGATCCATCACTTCCATTGACATTCGTACCCAGGCACAAGGGACGGTTAATCCGACGTGCCAACCATGCGAGTTGTCCGAACAGACTATCAACACACTGATATATCATTATTATTACTCCACTTAACCAACTGCATAGAACTGGCACATGTACCACAACATATGAGGCCAGAACCGTAAGACAATAGGATGAAGCTCAGAGTTTGCAGTCCATTGGAGGGCGATGTCCAGTTCATGGGATCATTTGCCTTTTGGGTGAGGTTCTACGTCCAAGGTGCTGAATAAATCTCGATGCCCAATCGAACCGGTGATCATCACTACAATCTGGAAGGTGTGTTCCGTACGCTTCCTCTTGGTTGGTTTAAATTCAAAGCTTTTTGCCAACTCACCTAGGTGAACTGCCAGTGGTTCACCAACCCGGTTACAATCCCAGATATTGGTTTTTCCCCCTCTCACTTTAATGGGAACACACCTCCGCCATGGAAAAGCAGTGAGTGGGGCTTCCTCAGCAGAGGCTATTTGAGATGCTTGGTCATAGAGGAGCATTTTACTAGGTGTAAGGGTGACTAGTCATAACCGGAGACACACACCTTGAACGTATTGCACTTTTATCTAGCTCAGTCTCTTGTATTTGGACAGAATGCGTTAACAAACCCACCTTTATCAGATAATTCTTTTGAATTGCATAGTATCAGTTTTGGGCGATTGGGTGGGCGTAGATTATTCACTACTTTGATTTATCACAGCACACCCGGTAACCTATATTCTACCGCTTAAAAAAAGTTAGTAAAAATAATAATAACACGTTAAATAACTAAACGAATCCAAGAAGGGCAATCACAATCATTGATTTGTGAGAATGATATTGGAAACGGAAATCTACTTCCACATTGAGAGCTGCAATGCACCAGTTTGATCAGTACCTGTTTCAAAGAACATGTATACATGATGTACGTTTATTGCTTGTATATTTTCGATGAATTCGTCTCCTCGACAGTACCCGAAAAATGCATAAGTCATCAGTTGAGGATGAAGTTAAAGAAGAACAAATACTGACAGTCCAAAAGGAAGCCCAATTTCTTACAAATGAGATACTGCAGCTGAGAGCATAATCACGGTTTTAGACTCCTCGATGAAGGTAATGTTTAGCGCTACCAAACTGGAGTGCAGGTCTACAACCGTTTCCTTTAAACAAAGGAAAACTTGTCACTATCGAGCTCTTCAATGATAACCCAACAGTCCAAGTGTTACTTGTTTTGGGAGGACGACGAAGTATTTAGCCAAGTGTATCAAACGACACCAATCACGTCCATTTGGAATCGGAGACGGAGGGAGTGTGTTCGTCTTGTCTTTTCCAGTCGCCACTCGTATGATAGAGTGGGGATACTCGTTTGAAATGGATACCACATTTGCGGTACCAGACGGAGTTCCGTTAAATTATCCAGAAGCTGTCAAGTTCTAAACACTAAAATGATTAGTACCCGTCTGTCGAAGCCTGGCTCCGTTCCCATGAGGACTTAATTGAAGCACCCGAACTTCCATAACCCTGCTGTTGATTACATCACCCGTAAACAGATCACCAGGTCGGACGGTCGAAAGATGTGTAACACATGCAAAAAATTACAACGACGAATGCTCATTCTTACTGGAATCCATTGAATGCTTAAATGACCTGACCAACCAACAAACGGAACTCATTCTTTCGCTCCTCAACTGTTTACTTCAGCACATTTGATGGAAATGATTTGAACCTCAAATCGCCAAGAACACGTATCCTCCTATATCGCCATGAATACTAATGATAATAGTATTAATGATGATAGTATTAAGATTAATTATAATATAGAACTCACTGGTAATGTCGGCGCTATTGACTTCTAGGATTTTGACTAAACACAAAAAGACAGTTTGGCAGCATGTAACAGGATCACCTGTTGACTCCTACAGATTCAAGTTCTTCGAGCTCTAGCAAAGGGACATATTTTCTTCCGTTTCAATGTGGGTTGCATAGTGGATGCATTATTGATCGGATGTGGACAACCGGTCACGTGGCATTCATTGTTCAACAAGGCCGCTGCCCGATCCTGTTGTGACACACAGTTCAGCGGATTTCGAGTACACGCTTCGCCTTTGGACAATACTGAGGCCAACAGATTGCTATCCATAGAGTTAGACAAGTAACTCATGCCGCATTGCTGATTGCCCGGGTGAATTGGTCGACTGAATAGGATCAGACATGGCCAGACATAATGATGCACCATGGTCGCAGAGAAGTCCGAATCGTAGCTACGGCGATAGCTGTTTACCGTTCACAACCGATGGGAGTGGGTGGTAGGTGGAAAAGAGGCGTGATTAGTGAGGAATGAATTGAAAAAAAAACGCGTCGAAAATGACTACAGCAAGTTGTCAAAGTAAATAAAAAACCAATTGTTACTATGTCAATAGACTCAGAGTGAATGACTTGAATTGGTCACACGGGCAAGCTAAACACGTGACCGGTCTTCCATGAGCAAGATAACTTTTTCACAAAGAACAGCTTCCGTCCTGAGATGATCATGGACAAGCAGAGATATTTCAGCTCACTTCAGTTCTTGTACAATCAACAGTACTCAGTAAAGATGGTTGAGTATAATATAGTGAACAAATGACAAGAGTAGAAACCAATCTATGCTGATATAACCATAAAAATCGACATCTAATTCACGACTGTATTTATCCATTGGTGAGGGTTTTGTAAAGAATTCACTTGGACAAAAAAAATCAAATTTTCATTAGAAATGACGGAAAACCATTTCAATAACATTTGCACTCCGAAATTACACTTCCATTGTGCAGAAAAGCATAATGATGTCCTATGGTTTCGATGCATCTGGGTGACAAACGTTTGTTTTGTGGCCTATTGGTTTACCTCGCTTCGTCTACCAAGCACTGGCTTGGGAAGTTCTTTCAGCGCCAAGTCATTAAGACAATTTAGTCTCTTTTTATCAGCACAATCACTAATGGAAAACCTCAGCATCTCGGTGCATCAATGTCACTGATGCCTCGCAATCATCTGTAGTGTCTATCTATAGAGAAGTGTTTTAACTGATGCCTTAGTCAAGTTGACCGAACAGACCAGCCGTAAGCATTTTATTTGATATCAAAAATTCATGACACATCCTCAAATGACAACTCTTATTGGACGTAGCACATTGCACCAAACAGTGGTCAACTGACTGATGCATGACTTTCAATCAACAGTTATGTGAACATACTGTGATGTTTCGTAAAAGAAACAGTCCTTGGATTTTTTCATTGGTGGATGGGACTTTGTTTCTGCATAAAGAGCTCACATTTGACAAAAGAAATTTTCACAAAATCAGGCAAAAAAAGGCGGATGCATGCAGTTATTAACAGTCATAACATCGTAGTTGAACAATGATTGTCACAGTGGAGAAGAGAAGCCTAGTTGCAGAGAACATTTTGAGGATAGGAAAACTAACTGAACTGATTTGTGGATGCCGCGCCTAGCTCGGTTTGTACAGTGTCAATGATCACCAGCATTGATTGTCGCACTGAAACTTTTAGTGCACAGATGAGGTTAGCTTCCTATCGGGAATGACTCTTGCCCTAATCCAGCTCAGGCAAAACTTCAAATAACCAATGTGTACAGTTCATGTGGTTCTTGTGTTTTCTGGCTTATTGACCGCTTCATTAGTGTTGCAAGTTTACGAATAGAGTTTGAGATTTAGACGACTCATTTAAGGAAATTGTGATATGCAGATATTTTCTTCCAATAGACAAGTTTAACGAGGGTTTCACTCTACGAAACTCCTGGTGCCTCTCTTACATGAGAGTTTTGCATGCCGATTGGTCTGATTTATTTTTTAGGAAAATTTCAGTCTAATTCCGCGTGGTATCCTCAATGGTCTGGATCAATATTTTTTAATTAGCGTATTGCTGTCGGGATTAGTTTTTATTCTTTTATTGTTTGATCGTTAGTTAGAATGTTTTACCATTTTGCAGATACTAATGTCACAAAATTACATTTAAACATGGTGTGAACAAAATTCGGGCAGGGACTCCCAATCCTTATCCCCGAGCTTCACAGTTGACGGTCATCGCCTTGTGCGAATGGCTCAATCCATTAGGAGTACCAAGCTTGGTTATTTTCCATCAAACAGAAGACAAAATTCTATTTGAGAAGGGTCATTTACTGGTGAGAAGTTAATCCTTGTGAATACCGCATTTGCCAAATTTATTGTGAACTATGTGTCAAGGTTTTCTCATGGCGACCGGTCAAATTTACGTCTGGTTTCCGCATGGAAAATCCATGGATTCACATTCGCATTTAATTTTCGTAATGTTGAGCTAGTTTGGAAATAACCTTATGCCCTACTAGAAACGTACACCTGCCTCAATTAGTGCAACTCGCGTTTTGTATTTTTATTTTCAGCAATAGCACTGAATCAAAATTTCTGGTACGAGCTGACAAAAGTGCACATTAAAAATAGGGAGAGATAGAGAAAACAACTGCTGACAATTCACGTGTATCAGGTGATTTATTCAACAGTGAGGAAGTAATTAAATTGTCTGGACTAACTCACCATTTCGGATCGTACTTATCGGCAGGTTTCGCCGACCGGTCCACATCCACGTGCCACACACGCAGGGATCCATTCTGATGTGCAACACCGCTGGCAAATGAACGACTCGCGACAGCCTGATGCTCTGTTAGAAGATACCAGGCGAGTGAGCAAACTTCACGAATCAACTCGTCTAGTGCATCTAGTTCAATCTGAGCTAATGGAACCCCGCGTATCGGTTCATTACTATCATAGTATGGTGATTCGGCAGCTGATGTCACACGGCAAGCACAATCCGGTGGGGGTCGGCGTGTGAGACGTCGTGTGGTAGCCAGGAACAGTCGGGTTAATTGTTGCGTGTCGAGTGGAATACTGCTTGATGTGTTTGTCTGATATGGAATGGTCGTGGATCCGCGCATTGCGGTGTCAAAGAAAGTTCCGGACATATTCGCGGCTGGACACATACGACGAAGTTGTCTGCGAGTGATTGCAAAACAAACCTTTGTGAAAGACCGAAAATTCCCGGAAAACAGGGAAAGATGAGAGTTTAATGGTTGCATTGAGTCGGTCCGAAGTGGTTTAAGTTTGACAATCACAGATTGCCTTCAGAAATGAATATTGTCAATGGCATTATGAACTATTTTTTTACTTGAAACGTACTAAAATACCTATAATAATTAGTATTGACGATAAAAATGACATTCTTGTACTGTGTCTGTGAGTAGAAAGTACCGTGAGTGAAACTATTTGGCTGCGGTGGTATAGGTCATCCAAACAGCCACCTGGAAGTCCTGAATAAAAACCCCGCCACCTAAGCCCATCTTTCTAATTTCTGTATTTCCTCAAGTAAGCTGTGTTTGGCCTCACTGCCTTACGGAAAGTTGACGGTACAGTTGTAGATTCAATAAAAAACGAAGTGGAAGCATTCATTTATTTATTATCATACATAATGTCACGATTGTCACCTGTTTTTTTTTACATTTTCCCATATTGTGAGCCTACATGGCACTCGTAAAAAAGTCACCCAGACAGTTTTTTTAAACTAGCTGAGAAAACGAGAAAAATCGTAATGCCGAGCTGCTATACGATCTTTCCTCATAATATTCGTCTGACTGCGAACCAACATGACAAACATTATATCTTCACGCTATTGATTGATGTTTCTGTGTGCGCTCACATCCTACCCTCTCCTCCGATCACCATTTGGGGTTACACTTCCTTGATTCGAGGAATGCACTTGAACAAACAAAGTTTTCCATCCTCAGGGGCCCAAATTTTATGAATCAAGTCCTTATAGGTACAATAAAACTATGTTCTAATAACACATTCTAATGGATATGGCCCAGTATTTATTTTGTGTTGCAAATCCGCTTGTGTAATTAAAATATTTTACTTCGCTTTCACAGTAAGTTGTAATTTTGGTGATAGCTTATATCATTTTCTACACTAACTGCATTTCTAGTAGATCTATTTACCTGTGTTGTGTAGAATATGATCCTCTGGCAACGTTCGTAGTCTGCCATGCCACCAGCTTGGAGCCTATTCATAGACTGAACACGAACGTTTGTGAATATGTCATTGTATCGTGCCACGAGCGGAGATAGCCACTGGTGCAAATCATCGCTGGAGCTGCGCTGATACAAACGACTATCTGATGCGCTCAGAATACCCGAATCAGGCATTGAGACTGGACGAATGAACACTGGGATGACGGCAGATGAGGCCTGGCTGGACTGCTCCAGATCACTGAGTAAAAGATGACAGTTTGATCAAGAGATAAATGGTTCGTGCAAAACACAATCCAGCCTTTATATGTTTCTACACTGTTTTGAGAATTTTGGACAGTCAAATTGCAACAAAGGCAATGAAAATCAGCAGACTAACATTGTTCCTAATTCACTCAGTATGCTGCTACTGCTGTTTCTTTTTATTATAACCTATGCCTAATGATTGGCGGTGAAAGATAACCTCAATGTTTTCATATTTCAAATTGAAATTCGGTACTTAAGTTTGATAATAATAGCAGTATCAGATTAACTCATCCTATTCAGATAGTTGGCAGATTTAATCCACCGGGGTTTTTTCAGTATGGCTTTTTGCCCTCTGAGAGCTCAGTTAGCCACCACATGGTAATTGCCATTCATTTGAAGTATTTTGGTGCAGTGCCCAGGAAATGTTATTGACAGCATTTTTATTCTTGTTAGGAATCGTTTGCATCATGACAAACGTGTTTGTCTGTTTCGAGACTGCCAACCTTTAGTGTCTGAGCGGAATGCATTTCATCTGTGTGGAATAAANCCCCGCCAATAATCTTGGGAACACTGAGCTCTGGCTTAAGGGTACAGCTGCTCGTGTACGGTGTGCAAGTAATCTCAAATCCGGGAAGTACTTGGCGATCTATTTTAGACAGTTTGATTAATGTTACTAACACGTAAACACGTGACTAACTGCGATAAAAATTTGGAAACAGAAGGAAAATGCATTGATTCAACTACTATCAGTGAAACTTACGATAGCTGGTAGAATACAAACAATGTTCGCTTCAACGTCTGTGCTCACGCACATAGAACGAAGTCTATTTCTTGTTTCGCGAAGCTGCCATAACTGTTTTGTTTTACAGTCACCGGGACACAAAACGCTTTGTATTAGGTCCAACTGATAACGACCAGAAAAAATAATAGTTTGTGAAAGATTCAGTTAAGGTTCCGCAACTTAAACAAAACAGCTTACTTTTTCATGCAACAGTTCACAGGTGTAACACTGCACGATCGAGCCGGTTGGGTGAATATTGCCGTTGAAAATGACGCGTTTGTTGCCTGGTTTGATTGACAATCCGCAAACTGACTTTCCATTGATCTGCATTCCGTTTGCTTTCGAAGTTGTTCGCGTAACTTCCTGGCCAGCCGGTCACACTGGTTTTGACTCTCTAGAAGCCTGTAAAGTAATATTTATCAAAGTTGATAAAAAAACAAAATACGTTTCATCAGGCGCATGTAAAACTGTTTTTAAATTGTTCATCCTGAAGATACCGTAGGCTTTTAATTGGATTGTTAAATCTCACCTAACACAAAGGTAAATCAGTTGATTCTTCTAAAAATTACATTAGTTGAACAGCCAAAATCGAAGTAAGTGAGAGAAATTTGCATATCTTGCCTATTACTGCCCATCTTGTAAAATCTGTGCGCAGTTAAAATGAGAACCATTTATCATCCAAGTATATTTTTCCAACCTAACAAACTATCCCATCGTGCTTATGTTCATAATTTACCTCATAGGATTTTGTTTTGAATACCTGCGTTCAACATGATCGGAAACAGACCGTATTTGAATAACCTTGCGGTACAATTTAGTGGACCATGGACAAAGTACCCATTCTGTTTCACTCACTCGTAATCCATTGAGGTAAACAAAGATATTTCATTCTCTACAAAGGCGAAGGACGAGAATGCTTCAAACTAACGAATTATTTTTTTACTCAACAGTATGGGACCTTTTGAATATTTATATAATGTTGATCCAATAGAAATGTAAAGGTTTTCCGCCAAGTCAATCGGAAAGCTTTCACATACACACATCATACGGTTATTCTGAATAGGAAATTTTAATGAAACTAAAATTTGTGAAAAAATGTGGACAGAAACAAATTTGAATGCGTACATTTCAAGCAGTTCTGAATCAAGGTTTGATGGCGGTGCGGTTTTGGTCACCGTTTGCACTGAATTCGGCTGGAAATTGTCCAAATTCGCAGGACCTTGGCATGGTTGTGTAGAGATACATCGGATGGAGGAGCAAGTGCGACGCATTACTGGCGATTCAGATTCACGTCGAACAGGGCTGCAGCTACGAGCTCTTGTACGACTCTGTCGAAGTCCGGAACAGGCATTTAAGCCACCTTTAGGAGTGTGAATTAAATTTGTTTGTTTTTATTGTTGATATTCGAAACTATGAACATTATGGTAAAATGTACTAATGAAATTTTGCTGATAGGTTGAATTGATAGTTAGCATTTTCGCCGTAATTTTTCAAAACAATATAATTCATTTTTTTCTAAATATAGCTAAGATATCACTGAAGCTGAAAATAATGTTTATGTGATGTATAGTTTATACAAGCTGTCAACAAATCTGACAGTTGTGCAAAATAGCAGAAGGCAGAACGCGAACATTTTGGTGATATTATGACAAAACACTGAATTATGCAAATTTGCGTGGAACATTCAAATTGCAAGTAACTAGAAGAAAGTAAAAATACGTATTCAAGTCCTTTGCATTGAACTAATAAAGTTTCGAACAATTTGATTTTTAAAATTTTCATTTTCGTTTATATTAAATAAACACTCGCATTTTATAAAAGAAAGGAATAGCAAATTAAATTCTCCTGAATTTTCCACGGTCTCCTGTTTTCTAACAAAAATAGGCTTTTTAAGTAAACACATCAAAACGCAGAAGTAGGACACTGTCTTGTAGAGATAGAGCACAACCAATGGTGGCTTAATTAAATAGATTCATGTTTGTCTTTAACTTAAGTAAAATTCATAAACTTGTATCTTTTCGTGTAACATTGTCTCACGCAAATTCTGGAGCAAAAACCAACTGTCGATAGTTAGCGTGCCTGCTTAATGTCTCATAAGAGATTAAACCATTATAGATGAGTTAAAAGAGTCAAAAACAAAGTTAATAAGGTACAAACGCAGTTTTCACAGAGGCATCTGGAGTAACCTCCTTTGTGATATATATATATATATCATGTTGCGTAGAATATCTTAAACGTAAGAACAACCCGAATTTCCTACGTTAAGTTGCCATATACATAGTGCTTACATTTAGTAGCGTCTGGAGATATGATGTTTGGTAATCAACAATATGGTTTTCCTAGAGAAAACTGGCACCTTTGCGTGCCCTCCGATTAATTAAAATTTCAGTCAACCAGTATAACATTCTGCACTGTAAATTTACTGCCCGATTATTAATTTAGCTTTAAAACAGAATAATCTACGGAGTAAGTTGAGTTGAACTACAACAAAAGCTGAATTGCACAAACGGTGAAAAGAGAGGGTCTAAAACTAACTATAATAAAAACTGTCGTAAAATTACCCTTATTAGTGTATTGTCTCCAGAACTCTTGCACTTCATATAGTGCTCCGCATCGTCTTCCAGCTGGGCACCTTGGTCGATATTCTCTGAAGTTTTGCAATGTGTCATAGCAGTTTGCTGCTTTCTGTTTTCTAATAATAATTTCACTTTGATGTTTTCTGTTTCTAATTAGTTATAGCCCTCGATGCATTTTACGTTTCAATTATTGCAAAATTCATTATTCCTGTTTTTCAAACCTTCAACCAATTAAGGGATTGCATTCTTGACTAGAACGAGAGATACTTTTACACTAGATAATTTACCGAATTTCCGATTGTTTTTCCTGAGTCTATTTCAGAAGATAATAACTCAACTTAATTTTCCCAAATTTCGGACGAACATTCTCGGACGGTTTCGCTGTAGCAGTATATTCATTACAGTAACGATAAGCTAATTCCAAACTGCTATGAATTTTATGATATTGCTTAAACTGAACGTGTTTAATAAATAACCAGATACAAACATTCTAACAAGACGCGAACTACAGCTCGACTTAGGCCATATTCCCGGTGTGCTTTGGTTGGGGTACCTGTAAATCTGTGGGAACCGTAAATGATTCAAATGGTTATTTGAATGATTTCTCATGCTCAGATGGTTGCTATTATCGAGTTAAAATCTAAAATTCATTGATAAAGGTTTGAACGCACTTAAAACCATGAGCTGCCTCTTTACTGGTACATTTTTGTTTAAATTCAGAAAAATGTATAACTTTGTGGATAGATCGGAAATGATCATATAACTTGGGTCTGGTGCGTTCGATATTCAAACAATATTGAAAAAGCCTACCCTGGAACTACAAAAACGGAAATCACGTTTGAATTGAGTTTGATTTATTGTGAATGAGTAGAGTAAAATATACTCCAGTTATAGCTGCAACTGGGGCTTTATGGAACGATCCACAGATTGATGAACGCACAGTCAGCACAGGTGACTGTAGTGATGAGAACTACCTTTCACTGAACACAACCTTCCCCTCTTGTATCCCATTGTTTTGCCGCACCAAGGCCACTTTATTGGTCAGCGCGTGTCTGCTTTTACTTTCAGCACGCTCACTCACGCTTCCACATATTCACTTTCGGCTCTGCAGCTTTACACAATATGAACATCATACACTTCGTGAAGTGTTTCGTTCTGTTTTTGTACGAACGCCCTTAGCGACATAGTTACACAATCTCGGAGTTCCGTAAGACCGTGCTTATAAACAGGTGGGCCCGACGTGAAGGGGGTGCCTGTTCAGAAGCTGTCGCCGGGTTTCTCGGGGTAGAGGAAGAAGGACTTTTTGGGACAGGAGTTGCGGGTGGCGCAGCGGATGGAGAATCACTGGTGGGAGGAACAGTTTTCGCCAAATGCGCCGGTTCAAACCAGTTGATGCTAACGATTTCATGTCTAACGTTGCTCTCTATTATATAAAAATTTTTGAAGCATCACTGAACTTTATTTGAGCCCCTGTACGGAGACTGCAGGGGTGAGAAAACCTCTGCCCTGAAAGCAAAAATGTGCTAATCAAAGAGAAGGACTTGGTACGATAGAACAAAGAAATGCAAGAGAGGGAGGTTACATGTGGATCGCGAGGTAGTTTGTGTCACTACAGGAAAACTCGAATCACCGCTTCGTCATCTAGAAGCATCTCACTGATTATGTATGAAAACTACAAAATGAGTGTTAACTGGATTATAAGAATTCAGTCAACTACACAAACATTTTCAAAGTGTTTCGTGTAAATTATAAAAAAAGTTCTGTGATTTAAAATCACTATCTTTGATGTTACGTATAGCCTCTGCGTACCAAGATGTATTCAGCGCTTAGACTTTAACTCCGGTGATATTTGAGGATTACTGGGTACCTAACGTTGCGTAATGTCTTTCATGTTGAGAAACAGTTGGAAACAGATTGAACAGAAGTATGAGATGTATTTGTTCGCCAATGGTGGAAAAACTACTGGATGTTAGAAGGTTATCGCTTATGAATTATTTACTACCTTGGCGTAAAACGTTGGGTGCGCTCTTTGGACTGCAGTTCTCTATGATTTGAAAAAGTCTAGTGTAAAGATGTTCAGAGTATACTGCACATACAGCATAAGCAAGCCATGCCTATGATCACAGTCAGCACAAGGGATCACTCGGCCGTCCCTTGAGTGTCCCCAGAGGACACTCGCCCAAAAATACTAAGAATCCTCTTGATGCGGTGTTGTTATCGTTAGAACACATGAAATCGTTCAGAATAACTAATAAATATTATTCTGAACTATTTGGATTCAAATATATTTGAAGCTATATATTTCATGAAGTCACGAAAATTTAGTTTAATATTGATGCGCTATTTCTAACAAGGAAACCAATTTTTTGACTAATTTTCTTTTCGTCAGTGTCGGTATTGACGTCTCGAAACCGTTTTGTCAGTATGAAACTATCCAATATAGATGGCAGTACAAAATGGTGCCAAAATGGTATTTTCCGAACGTCACCGCGGTGCATGTCGTCTACTCAGTGATGGTGTGTATACAATAGATATATCTTTATAAATGTGAGCTGAAGTTGTAATTACAACTTTTACATGCAATCCACAAACAAAACATGCTTTTATTGAAATTGAAAAGTCATACTTCATCTAAAATTACCATTGTAGACCAAAAAGTGAAGTATCCGAAATAGATCGTGTTGCATGGATGCTGTATCTTCCATAAGCTCACAACAAGTGTTTGTATTTTCAGTGGCGGTCAAATCCTATTAAAAATTATACAGTTGACAACCTATCTCACCCGCATATTTCCATTCCATCGCCTGAATCTTTCGAAAATTTCATAAGATTTCTTAACTTGATTTTCGATGATTCGTTCAACCATAGCTGCGCCCGTTTCACTTTCGGTCGTTTGTATTTTCTCAACTCGACTATGTCCTTCAAAAGTTGAGTAGTTAAACAAATGACCAGATTCCAAAATTCAAATTCAAATCACATGATATAGAGAAACCTTCGCCTGTTGGGCGTCTTGGTAATCGCTGGTTCCGTCCATGGAGTTACTCTCCTGCGAGTGTGAATCTTCTTCCGACTCCCCACGAGGGAGTAATATCTAGAAGATAAAACTTCAGTTCAGTTCAGTTCAGTTCTCACAGGACGAATTGTGGCTCTTGCCAATCAAGCGTCCAGATTTGTGTGTTGTCGGTGAGTTTCCTTGGCTTTCAATACTTCCATATGCAATTTTTCTGACAGGCAGAAATATATGAGGCATTATCACATCCCTTGTGGTTAGGTTATAGGTGCCACTAAACGTTTGCATCAGAGAAAGCCCCTGTAGCGTTTCTTCAACCGACAGTTTCGCAACGGCAGTTTTCTTTTCTTACCTCTTG
>UZAN01041679.1:5930-26914 GCA_900618425.1 Echinostoma caproni
CGTTTTTGATAAAGCTACGAAAAGTTTTGTACTCTCTACTCCATGTTACGTTTTGGTACATCTTACTCTCGAATGACTCATTTAGGCGTCTAGTTTGATGAACATGGAAAAACGGGAGGCAATCGTTCTCCTCTGTTTGCGTTGTGAAATTAAATGACGAATGTGCTTCGTTAAATTTCGACCGATCATGGTCCAGATTGTTCTTCTTGTCAGCCAAGCAAAGGATATCCTCTACATACTGGTGATACTGTTCAAGACAACTAGTAGCTGTGAATAAGGAAGTTGTGTCTAACTTAGCCATGAATATATCGCCAAGAACCGGTCCGAGAGGTGAAGCTATTGCATTTGAGTGCATTTGAGTATGATTTTTGTGAGAGTTGTGACTATCAAAGAATATCATTTCTACGTTGATAAATTCACAAATAAAATCAACTGCTTTTGAAAAGGGAACATTTAAAAAGAAGAGAGATTAATAGCTTCTTAATGATCATCGGTTTCGTTATTTAAAAAAACTTAGGTATATGTTTGGCGATTCTTTGATGAATGGGTTGCAAAAGTGTAGTTGGCCAATGGGTTGTTGCTTGGTGATTTGTCATTCAAATGATGGGATGCATTGGTATACAATGGTTGTATAATTTGGGTAAATCAGATAAACGAGGTTAGTTAGATTCAATCGGAGGATACGTGACCTTGATCTCTAAACTGCTTTAATTCGCTTGTCAGTTTTCCCTGATTGATTCTTTGCATTGCATCGCATATGAACTTTGTTTGATCGGATAGAAGTTGTAATATTTTGGCTACGTAAGCAGCGCGATTCATTACCACATTGCCATTCTCGTTGTCAGGTTATCATAAGAGGATTCAAGAGTAACTTTGGAGGCCTCACAGGGCATAAACGTGTTTTGCATCAGATCTCCTTCATTGCAAACTTGTTACTACCGATATTCATAGCATGGTGCCTATGTTGATTTCATCTATGGTTGTCTATCGGTTCTAGCGCACTAGTGATACAACTTATGTAGGTGGAACGACAAGGCACTCACTTTGCCGTACCAAAGAACTCAATCCTCACTGATTCACATAAGATGAGAGTGAAACCGTGTCAAGCTCGATTGTTGCTCACGTGGTAGGGACTGGACACTCGGTTGACATGCTCTCGATCTTCAAAACTATTGGCCGAGTCTGACCACACGGTTTCGGACGTTATCGACTGCAGAGGCGATTTAACTCCGACTTGCGGCGCCTAAGCTGTGCATACAGTGAAAATCGATACAAGCACCCAAACTCCCTTGGCCAAGGGAAGAGAAAATCGCTTGTCCACATAACCATGACATGTTATCATGAATTGCGATTACGTAATCGAAGGAAGTTACCCTTGATTCATTTCTACACGTGACTCATGCAGCTTTCTGTTTAATCCTACCAACTTTTCTTTCACATAAATAGGCTTGAAAATGTTATCACTAGAAATGTATGTCCGCCTACATAGTGGGTTCTAAATGATGGCCACTTAGTGTTAGAGGGGTGTGATTAACTGAATCCAAGGAGGGGTTGCCAATCTCAGAAACCCTTATGGCAACTGGTGGAAGGTTTTCCGGCATGTGCTTTATAATTCGGCTAGATAACCTTCTCGTCGTTGTTCGGGGTACTGAATATAACATGCATAATAAAATGAGTAAATGCAGTCGAGGGTAACACGGTTCTTCATTCTGCCACGATTTGTCCCATCTGAATGGTGTATTGTTGTCGTGATTTCACAGTGCTATGCTTCAACAGGTGCATCGAACTATTCCATTAATCCAGCTCTCCATACTTTGTCCATTGGTGATTTATGGCTTCATGTCAACCTCAAATAGGTAGCTCAATTTATTCTTCGTGTCACATGGTGAACCGGACCGTTGTTCAGTGTTTGAGTGAGGCACAGATAAGAACTCTGATTTCAGTTCCGCTTCATGAGAAGTCCTCAATATGTGAGTACTGTAGCAATGAATAATGCAACAAATAACGTACCTCAAGTTGTCTGACCAACCGGTTCTATGTATGTGAGTGAGGTGAACAACATCAATCAGTAACGTTCTAGCAGCAGGTACCAAAAGGAATGTAATGAGTGGAGGGGTAATGCGGTATTTAAGTGATAGGGATCATGAATAAGAGTGACGAGAAAGTGAGGGATAGGCATTGGTCAACGTGCATAGGTTGGCTCAGTCTCACGGTGAGGTGTTAAGCAAAAGTACATTAGCGTGATATACCATGTTATACCATAAAAATAGATAGTCGGTGTAGTAGAGAAGAACATGATACCACGATGATGCATAGGATGCGGATTGTCAAACGAAGCAATATGAAGATGAAGAAATTACATGAAATGGGGATGACAAGCAATGAATGGTTAGTTAGTTCGTACACAGATTAGGACAGATGCATGGTATTGGGAAGATAGACACGGTCACCGAGAACGTGGCCCTCGGGAAGAAGAATCGCGAGAAGTGAACTCAATAAGTGAAGGACCAGGAAATGAATGTTGTACGGATTAGAGTTTAGTGCAAAACACTGGCAGCGAGTGATTTTCAAAAATAGAACGAAAAGCTCAGTACATGTGGTTTTTTTTTCTGGCTCTCACGAACTACAGATGTGGGGTTCTGCGATAATTGGAGAGGTATCGTTTTTGTTCGAATTAGCACTCTGAAAGAAGACAGATCTTAAATAATCATCCCATTCACTGTTTTCTGATCGTATGCGTTATTTGGCCAAATTAAGAGCCCCTGAAACAAAATGATCGAAAAAAACAGCAGAATCCTTGGGTCAAAAGCATTTAAACTACCCAGAGCTGCCAAGTCATAATTTCATAGCTCGCAAACAGAAGGAACATGGTCTCATCACGCAGGTCACCAGCTAGGAGGCAAACGTTTTTGTCAGAGTTTATGATCCATCTGTTTTTGGAATCCAAACTCCTTAAAGAATACCGCGTTTACACAGCGCTCCGTCGCCTTTGACTTTACTACCCGAAGCATTCAGTTGTGAATGCCTTAGACCGGCAACGTGTAATGGTGTGTTCATATATGTAATTTTGATTGATTGTGTTTTCCTAGAGACGGTTGCATCGTGATCCGTTTGGCATTTAGTCTCTAACTGGGATAGCTTTAATAGCTTAATAGCTTAAATACAAACGGGTAAATAGTATTCCGCTTCGAGCACTTTCAGATAATAACAGAAACACAATAGGGCTGACCAGTAGAGAACAAGGAAGAGCGGGTGTGGGTCAAAATGCATCTACTAGATAATAGTATTTTGGTACTCGTATTGTCACAGTTGTTTAAATCATTAATCGACCCGCGCTATCCGGAGGATGCGGCGTTTAAATACTCACACGAGTAAAAGAAAGAGAGTAAGCTCTCCGCTGAGATCCAGAAAACTCACACGCACACAAACTCGTAAACACACAAACACGCACTTGGGGGTCACGTTTAACTCATCCTTAACGGTGGAGGAGGCGCCGACCTCCACAGTAAATGCTTGTGAGAAGGTTTCGTGGCATCAATTAGGAAGGACCGAAAAAGAGCCCGACAGAGTTGTGCAATTCAGAGATTCCCATAATCGGATTGGAGTTTGTGAGAAATTGCTCTTTGTTTTCTGTGTGTCTCTCTGTCTCTCTAGCCCTCGCCGTCGAAAGACAGGATAATGAACAAGATGGGCTGGATCAAAAGAACATACTTGAATGATAATGATGATGATGATTTATTAGTGGTTGAATTCGATCTGATTTCCTCGGTATAAATAGCATTCAAGGTATCCCTTATGTCCATGTGCTGATGATGTCCTGGCACATTGAACTCATCGTTCTGTTCACGGTCTGTGTCTTTGCGCCTGGAACGCGGGGTGCAGGTGAGTGAACAGAATCCACCCAAACGATGTTCTATGATTATTATTATTATTATTATTATTATAACCACTGCCCAGCCAAATCGATTAATAATTTTTTTGATTTACCCTTGAATTGCGTCTTCCCTTTGGTTTTTAACGGGTTTTAATATCGGCAAGAGCATATACGGAGAAGAAAATCATCCCGATTGGTTTAAAACATCCATTCCAGACTCATAATCCCTATTGCCTTCCGGTCATTCTTGTTTCGTTTTTTAGTGTACATCATTCAAGATCATACAACAATTCATCGTGATCACTATGCATCCGAAAGGTTAATGTATTGTGCACAATCCATTCGTGTAGCGAATGTTTCCGAGAAATAAATATTTTGAAAATAAATAGGATTGTATTCAAAGCAACCCAATATGTTGGGTAGATATGTTTATCCAAAACGAGCGAGTGTAATAATAAGGGTTTAGATCAACATACATCTAAAACATTCAGTCTCATGTTTCGCCAGATCAAAAGCCCATGTACTGACCACAATATTGAACTTAATGACCACGTCAATGCTGGTCTGTCGAGCTTTTATTTCAAAAAAGCCAACGGAACACCACCATGCGCGGCTGAGCACGGGAACAACTAAGTCACTTACCAATGCGGTGGTTTCACATCTAGCTGAAACAAAGCACACTTTGATGTGGCCAGGGATTTTCCGCCCTGTATAAAGTTGGTGGGCGATTATCGAAGCAGGTTCACTATCGAGCGCTGGTCACAGCAGGAGCGGTGAACATTCGTCTGCACAACCTCCCTCTGTATTCTCCAAAGCCATTTGTGCCAGTGCTAAAGCTTTCCTTGCCTAATCCCCCATCCACATACTCCACATCAAGAGTAATCTCGATGATTGAGTGAGTGGACCAACAACCAAGTGGTAAATCTGTTTCCCGGTTTGATGATTAAGCCATTTCTAGTAATCTGTAATGTAATCTTATTTTCTCAAGCCGACTTTATTCCCAAGTAGTGACATATGTAGATACATATGGATATTGAGATTTATTGGCATGAGTACGAATATCTTCAAGTGAGCTTGTTCGTCACTCTGTTGTCTCGATTGATATGTGCTGTGCGGGACTATTTCGACAAAAAGACAAGTCTTGTTCCTGGATGAATGTCATGATCAGATAAGACCTGGTTTATTCAAAAGTTGCTTATTTGCATTGTTTTGTAAATGCGATCATATCACCATACAGTCACAGACACAGTCCAGTAGCGCTTCTGTGATTAAAGCACGGAAGCTGAATCACATACTGCTACGGTTCTGTGTTTCACAGATGCGATAATCATATATCGTGAATTCTCTTAAAGCTGAACATTTCCTAATCTATGCATCTGTATCGTAGCTTGTTTCCCTATTCCTCTCTCTCTCCCTGTGCATGTTGGCATAACAGCACCGGCAGCACCCATTATTTCGGATGTTTTGCGGACCACACACGGATGGTACGTGACTTGGACGTTGGGTTCCCCAATGAACGTGTTCATCAACTCGGTTCGAGTGATGGATTCGGACGGCCGCGTGCGTACGACCACTTCATACGGTAGCAGTAATGGAGCTTCTCTGACTTATATTCGACCTTGTACGAATTACACGGTTTGGGTCAAAGTGAGAGGACTCGGTCCATGGTCCGCGGAGTCAGAACCGTTCCATTTCCGATCGGACACATTAGGTGGGTTTTCCCGTCCATTAAAAAGTGTGCAGTGTGTTACCCGTTTTCTTCTCTACACATTCTCCGGTCATACGATCGTTTTATAATGCCGTCAGATTCCTTACGCATGATATACTGCTACTCACCTTCTCTACAATCTGAAGGCCTGTTTTTATGTGCGTATATTAATTCGATCTATGAAGTCAACACAAAATTGAGTTCGCTTTGTCATGAGACAGCTGAAAAATAACGAGAGATTGCAAAATTTCTATTTTAAACAACGGTTTTGGAGCATAATAACGTGTNAACGTGTTGAAACTTTTCTATCTTTTTGAGTAGTCCTGCCTTTAATTGCTTCAAAGGATGTAGAAACAACGGTTAAAATGTTATACATTATGAAATGAAAATTTGAACTAGTAGCATTTATTAACCTGTTCTGTAGCTTCAATTTGATGGAATCAACCAGAGGGTGGTGTGAGGAAGAAGTATGGTTTTCAAGCCAGCAAAACGTGCAATCGTGTTCAAGTGATTCAAGTCANCAAGTCAGTGCGCTCCCTAGTTCCCAGTGTTCGTCAGTTAGAAGCCTATCACTGCAATGTCACTTCACACTCTTGAGTATCCGATGATAGCCCCCGGATTTTCTGCTTTTCACTTTCTAACACTTGATTTCACACTCATTTATTCAATAGAGTGAAGTTAGAATACTAGGAAGGCAAAAGACACTTGAGGTTTTATATGTATAATTGATTCATCCATCTCATTTATTTAATTTACCTGTCACATGACAAATGTTATAGAAATTCCACCGCCACCAACAAACTTGAGCACAGAGGTGACATACTTGGGGCGCACATTGCATTGGACCCCTCCAAACACGACGACGCACATTCGCAATTATCGAATAGTCGGTCACACGGGATCCGAGATCATTGAACAGAGTGCAACTTACGACAGTACAGAAGCGGTGCTCGAAGCGTTTCACAATTGGCACAATTATTTCGTTGTTATGTATGCGGAGAATCTGTGTGGATCATCCGAGCCATCCGAAGAGATTCATATCGAGCAAGTTTCAGNACTAATCCGATCGTTTTGCGGTCGTCCTAGTCATTACAGAGAAGCTCTTTCTCTCTCACCTGAGGGACTGAGGGAGTGACAGAATGAGTGTTTCCCTCAGTGGATCAAAAGGTGGGGGTAAACGGATTAAGGGTTGGCAACAGATTACGTGGCAGTCCACTTAGAACAAAGCCTTAAAGAATCAGTAATATCGTCTTTTACTGACGTGCATTGATTCGTAACAAGATGCTTTATTTAAACTTTTGATTTGAACATATTATAAAAGGCGCCAGTTAAACACCACACGTAAAAGGCTTTGTTTTCTAATTAGAAGAACCAAGCTCACATCAGGGTTGTACTGAAAAGAAATCTAATCCGATTTAGTTTAGTCGTAAGATGTAGACAAAACAGGAATCTTCACAATACAGTTTGGCACATCCTCCTAGGACTGGGGTTGCACATTGCCCAATTAAATGCTTCCATCGGAGTTAAGCAATCCACAAAGAGGTGATACGTATACTCTTTGTTTAATGATTCTCAAGCGATAACAGTTCCCCTCCAAATCTCAGAAATTATCATCTTTTGCGATTTGATTGAGCAGCAGTTTCAAGGGATGGTGGTTGAGTGTTCTTTTTATTACAAAATTCCACAAACTCCACACCAAGTCAATGAAGACAGTTTGGTTTACTGTAGTGACTAGGTATTGGTAGCAGGAACTGTCTCGTGAAATTATTTTTTGAATTGTGTTGCATATTTATCTATAAGTTCTTCAGATTGTAAACAATTCACCATGCGGTGAAAAATAAAAATAGAATAGTTATGTTATACGGATTGCTAAACAACAGAAGATTTCAAAGCTCGTTTGGGGTCTGAATGTCTGTCCGAGATAGTGAGTTACTGTGGCCGTTGAGAAGCCATGAGGTTTTTGCACTTATCGCTTGTTCTGTTGTAATCACAACCAGCTCTATACAAATCGATCTCTCAGCTCAGATGAGATTGTGAAAAGTTCAGTAGTCTCGGTGGGATTTGAATCCACGTATGGACGCCGCCTAAGATTGTACTTCACACGCTCTACCAGCTGAGCTACAAGGCTACACCGATAGGATTGATCGTTTCACAATCTCAATACACCACTTCAGTTTGCCAAAACCTTTCAAATGAATCATCTACTCAGCGGAATTATTCGATTTTGAATACAATACCCTTGTGGGATGAACAATCACTACCACCACCAACACAATAACAACAACCCAAGAAACCATGCATTTACTGTCCGGTTATGAGATCGGCCATTGGACTTTAAATGATGAATCGTAAATTACCAAGAAAAGGCCCATTGCAAGACTGTCCACCGATATTATTCGGTCACGATGAAGTAACTCAAACCATGTGTGCTGGTGATGAACAGTATACAGTGCGTGCTGGACAAAACTCTTATGACAAGGGTTTAAAATGTTTATCTTGACATGCATTCATCACATCGCGAGGGGGAGAAGGGGTGGGCAGAATTGGTTTCGAGATGAAAAACCTGTAATCTGGTATCAAGTATACCTTCAAATTTGGTGTTGTTTTTGCGGGAGGGAGTCCCGTTGAGTTTGTGCAGTGACTGGTTTTCAATGATCATAAGGGAAGAGTATCCTGTTTGTGAATGAACTGTTTCTAATTTAACCTTGGAGGATCTACAGAATTTTCTCAACAACAACAATGATGGTTTCAAGGCGTGCTCTCTCTGTTTGCTACAGTTTGTTTTCCCATCCTCCTGTTCCCCCTGCCCGTACCCTCATTCCCTCCCTTACCGTGCGACTACCACATTGGTTATCTAGCTCCAAACAAACCTCTAATCGTGGATATCCAGGACGCGGAATCCTACGTCACAATCTACTTCTCACGTGGCCATAAAAATGATATCGTGACACACTATCGAGTCAACTATACCGGATTAAACGGATTCTATGAGATCAATAATATTTCCGCGAGTGCTAGTTCGGTGAATTTGACCGAGGGAATTCAGAGCTGTTTTAATCACACAATCGAATTGTTCGCGGTCAATTCGATTGGCCAATCAGAGCCAGCAATGGCACACTGGGTTGTACGTTCAGCAGGTACATTTGTTTCCTGTATACCCCTGGTCCTAATGATTCCATCGTTTCTTCTACATCATCTGATGGTCATCCAAGTCGGATAGTTACCGATACAAATTCTGTCCACATTCACTGTTTTACAATTCACACCAACCGGATCATGCTGATCCTTTTTATTCTTACTTCGCACTTTCTTTTTTGCAAATCTTTCTCGTGCAGACGTTAAATTAGTTAGCCACACACATTTATCTATACATCCTCATTACTTAAAGTCACTATCTATATTCATTGTGTTGGATAACGAAACATACTTATAATTTGGTTTTTCAATAATTTTAAACATATTAAATGGGTATCAAAAATACGATATTTTGTTATAAATTATTACCCAACTTTAAACATCCATCGTAACATCTCACCACCTGTTGACAACAAGTATTTGCCAAGGAAATTGTACATTACGTGAAATCGACGGTTTTGAAGTTTAGCATGAGTTTCAAATAGCATAGTTATTGAAATATCTTGGGATTGAGGTGGTGGTGGCTCTGTGGTTTAGTTACTCTCACCGACGCGCTTTGGATCCGAGGTTCGAGCCCCATCGTCGCTGTCACCCGGTTCTATACCACGCCTGAGCTAGCTGGATCTCATGTGGTTCGCCACTCCAAGCCCCGGGGCTTACGTCAATGGTTACCATCACTGAACAGCAGGTCTTCGTGACCATGGGGTCCGCCCGGACTGCTGTTCATCACACATTGGTGTGTGATAAAAAGTTTCTAGGGCCTGAACGTTGTTTCCCTAATGGGAATACCCATACAGTCAAATGCATGAGACTTCAAGTTTTCAAACAGTCCACGGCGGTGCTTTAAAATCTGATGACAGACAGTCGATCTTCGAAAGAGACAAGTCAGGTGTGTATGGTTTTATGCGAAAAAATAAGTGGAATTGCTTCATTCTCCCTTGTGCTGCATTCGAACATCTGAAATTCGTGGGTGGATCCGTTGGAGATGTATGAAGGTGAGTTCTATTTTAAACTTTAACCGGGATATAATGTTTTATTCCACTTTCTCTAACCACATCGATAGCTGTCATCGAGCAAATATGTCCTCATCTGGACAAGCACCGCCTACTAAGGAGAAGCAGTGAGAACATTTCAAATAACTACCATACTAAGAAAGCCGAATGCTTGTGTCACTTGTGTGATTGTATTGATTTGTTTGTGTAAATCCATTTTGTGCTTAGAAGTCGAATCTATCAATGGGCGGTAGTTTTCAATGCTCTCTGATTTACTTGTGTATTGCAGAAAGTCCACAAAAACCGATTATCACGTCTGTGGACCAGATTGATGGGAAGTATGTGATCAATTGGAAGGTGGTCTCAAATTTGAGTATCACGGTCAATCGACTTTCGTACACATCGACCCAGGGCGACAAAGGAACTGCTTGGATTGAGGGTCAGGTGAACAGCTATGTGCTGAATTTTGTGCATCGCTGTAGACAATACACACTCCAACTGGTGTCAGAGAACAAATGTGGCTATTCACCCGCGTCGGATCCGTACATGTTTGATGTCGTGCCCCTAAGTGAGTTTCTCTATGTAAACTGGACACATTGCATCTATCTGAATCAGTAAATGCAATTTTGTTATTTTTACCAACACCCTGAAAACCATGCAAAAGTGAGAACGAGGCCCAAGTTTGAAAACATAACGATAATGATAAGGAGATTTGTCTAAAAGACACGGAAGATAGCTGAGGTCCATCGTTGTTTATATCTGTGATACCCGGGACGGAGCACAAATTCTTACTTGGGTGTTAGCTGTATCTAATAGGTGTGATTTATCTAATATGATGGAACTTGGTGTCAGTTTGGGATCATTCCGTCCACTTGGCCTGTATCAATCAGGCAACAACTACCTATGGCTAAAACAAACCCACTCATTCATTAAGTGGCAGGTAAGTAACCTCGACAAATGAGGCCTCATTCCGTCAACGGGTTGCAATGCGGAACACAAAGAAAGGTTTTCCTTAGAGGACGGACGACACCTACTATCTAATTCCAACATCTACAAAGAAAAACCAGTCCAACTAACAAGTGTCCATGGCTTATTGGATTACATCCACATCCATCAAATGACGAATGAGCTCCTCGGGAGCCACGGTACGCATGGGTATCAAAGCATTTATACCTTGCAGTACGCGATTGGTTGTGTAAAATAACTAGGTGGTTTCTGTCGTGATGCCTGTCGCATGACACTGCATGGAGATTTCCGGTTAGTTGTGTAACCAGCTGGAAGAAAAGAAAAAAAGTTAAGTTAACCGTCAGATATTCTTGACTTATCACATCCTGTGGAGATGCATAGATGAAACTGTATGTAACTCCGTCGCGCACAAAGACAACATTTGTTAGTCGCTCAGAGAGCAAGGGACATGCAATCATGTTTTACTTGATAGGAAGAACTCACCGTATTGGAGGTTAGATCCAGTTGCCAGTTACGCCAGGGAATCAATTAAACGGAGGCTTGATTATAGTTTAGAATACTATTCAGGAAAATTACTCGATTACAGTGTAAGTAGAGTTAAAAGTGTATGATGCAATGAATGAGTAAACAACTGGAAAGTTAGGTAGTCGATCATTTTAAATTTCTGTTCACAACAGTGTCCTCTAAATAGAATTTTGAAAAGACTAAATCCTTGTTTCTGAGATATATATCTGGGTATTCCTCACCTTATTCACATTTTGTTATCAAACTAAAAAGGTTAGTAGATTGTCCAGATTACTTAAATTACCTAGCATGTGCACCTTTTCGAAACTATTCTATATATAACCTCTCCGTTTTGGATCGAGCCTATTTGTTCGTTCTTGCCCAATTCACATCGCATTTCAGACCCTCCGCAAGTTCCGTTGGATCTGACCGCAAACGGTACTGACCAAGAACTAACTCTGTCATGGGCAGCTCCCTCATCGTCGGAATATATCGATGCATATGAGGTTGATATTGCGGATAAGCAGGGCGTGTTTCGCTACTACTGGGCTCCATCAAACGCAAAAAGCATTACAATTCGAGGTCTGAACAAGGCTACCACATATTATGCAAGTGTGACCGGGCAGAATGCATGTGGTTGGTCTCCGTTCGCGGAAATCACTGTGCAGCTAAACATGGACGGGGTGATTGTCCCCATGGACGCGGAGCCAGACACGCGCTAATTGGTACCCGAGAAAATGGAGTTATCGCGACGTGTCTGTGTGCGTGAACTGTACGTGACTGTATGCCAGCAACATGCGCGTGTACTTGCATGTATGCTTGCGTGTCATCACTTGAATGCGCTAAATTTGAACTTTCTAATTACCGGTCTCTGATTCGATTCCCGCATTATAATTTATAATATAGCCTAATATAATACGCTGCTTTTTGTTACTCTGTTGTCATTGACGGGCTGGATTGAACCGTGTGAAGCGAAGTCGATGAGTACGGTCGATTAACAACGTCGAACAAGTCAAGTTTCATTTGCGCACTGTCATGTGATAGGTTTGTTCCGTCTCTGAGTTGGAAAGGAAACTAAGCGGGTGCTAAGCTTGTGATGAATCACTCGTGGATTATGACAACGTGATAGATATCTCTGCTTCTGAGCATCTATCGAACTTAATGAACAAAAGGTGCTCCCATAGGATGTCTTGTTTGCTCCCGAAGGCTGTGAAATAATCAACGTTCATATCAGCCCCGTCTACGTACCTGTGTTCTCAATACTGTACTTACGGAACGCCTACAATTGTAATAAAGGACTGTGATGGAAGAAGAATTTCTGGCACAGAGAAGATTCCACTAAGATGCGCAAAAACTGAGGGTTGAAGTAAAATGTTTTTTTCTTCGGATCAAATACCGACGTACTTTATGCTTCTTTATCGGACTTATATAATCTTTTCTTTAATGGCTATGGTCTTGTCACTTGTAATTTTAGTAAGTTACCAACTACCTAGAGAATATGTAAGTTTGTTGCACCTTGTCCTAAAATCCAACTATGTTGCAGTTAGATTATCTCTTCAGTCGGCCGAAACTAGAATATCATGGTATTTCTGCATTTCAACTCACTGGATGACGTTGACTGAACTGAATTTCTCAGTCATTTAAAGGATAGTGTGTAAATACATGGGTATTCTGTCTCTGAAAATCAGAGCCTGTGTTATTAGAAGCAAAAAACGGAATTGATGCCTTCTGGTGTCCGGTGAAGAAAAGCTGAGCTACGATGATGAACCACGCATGGTTCTAATCTTACACTTTCAGTTGTCCACCCACAGTCGGCATATTAAAAGGAAAGGTTTCATTACCTGCCAAACTAACAATTTCGAGCAGTGTTCGAACTCTATTCAGGATAAAAATATATTCAATCAAGAACCGATCGTATGAACTGAAAGAAAGAAAACATGTACAGAGCAGGCAAACAATATTAAGCTCATCATCTTCAAACCAGGTACATGTTGATGCGCAATCCACGTTGAAGCTTCTCATTGAACTTACGATTCGGGTACATGAACGAGACAATAGGAATTTTGATTATTCCAAAGTTGATTTAAATCTCAAGCATCTACTTCAGAATGACAATTTGAGCTAAACTAAACTACTGGTTAATTATGATTACATACCTGACGGAACTAATCGAAATGGAAAACAACTATTCATCACAAAACTTACGTTATTGTCGCCAATCGGAAAATGAACAGAGCTGGTACAGAACAGTAAGTTATATGATTATTCAAAAAGATTATATTGCTAAGTACAAAATATAGAAAAACTTTTGATAGATAGATAAATAAAAATCACTTTGCATGTAAGCACTATTGAATTGAATATGAATTGTAGTTTATTGTCCATTCCTCCGTCAACGTGATCGCAGACGAATATACACAAATTTTGCGAAGTCTTTCTTTTCTTGTTGGCCATACGCATATAAAATCTAGAACTGTACCAACATTACCACCGTCGTATTCTCTCACCGAGCTTTAAACTTACATGATCCGATACATACTGATAATCTTGTGAAAAACACGTAAAGTAAATCTGTGAACCACAGACCTCGAAAACAGTTGTAGCGATTCATTGTTCTCCTTCATGCAACCCGGACATTTTCCAAAATCTCTCGTTAAATGGGAATCTACTTTCACAATAGGCGAGCATCACAGGTTATTTATAAGAATGAGTCCAATTTTGAACCTTTATAGGAGACGATCCCACGAACCTCGAGGTTCTCTGAAATCTGCACTCGCAATCCATCACTCCGAATTGCTAACTAGCAGTTTGAAGTTATTCAAAACTGCATTAAGTAAAACCTGGTTCCGTTAGCTAAATGCATTGATTTTATTTTTAACTTAATCAGAATGCGAAGATATAAATGTAGGCTAAAAGTGACATTAGTAAAATCAGGATGGAGGTTAAGTGAGTCAGACAAACTTCATACCGCGTGGAAATAGGAGGAAGAAGAGGAAAAGGAGAGGAGGAAGTTAGGGCAAAGAAGGAATGGGAGAGGCTGAACGCGGAGGAGTAGAAAAAGTAAAATGGGGAGAATGAGAGGGTGGCGGAAGAAGGAGAGAGAGAATAGGAGAAGGAGGATGAGCGGGAGAGAGAAGGAAAAGCCTTGTTTCTGTGTTCCATTAACTAGCCAAATTACGATAACATCATATCAACCACAGTTCGTTAAAACAAGAAAACGTATGTGAGCAAAATGAATACTGGTAGTCAATTCCATGTGTTCGTATCCAGCTGTAAACGCTCATTGAGGAACATTGATGTAAGACACATAATTAATTGTGAATTCATGCAATATAATGAGAAACACCATATTCAATTGTTCAAAAGGGAACGAGTTTTAAGTTAACAACATAAAAGAACAGTTGGTTAATTGAAGATGTATCTGAGAATAATAATGACTGTGGAATATTTCAGTCGGTGATGAATACAATAGGAAATTTTAGAGTCAGAAATGTGCTTGTGAATCAGTAACGTAGAACGCGCAGTCTTATCACAACCGTCTCCAGGATCCTCAGGCCCTCTTCGAACATAATCTTCGGGTGATGTCCCGATCGAAATTACAAAATCATATCGAAATAGTAGTTGGTCTCGGTCTTTGTTTCATCCTCTACCAGAACATTATGTAAATGTTGGATGTAATGTTCTCAAGAAAAGACATAAGAGCCGTCTAACTATTCAACTTACTTGGCAGGAATAAAGGACATTGATTGTGAAATCCGTCTTTTATCCGTATCGGGGGCAGTGGTTGATTTGAATAGCTGATCATTAAAACGGTGGCATCGGTCTACATATGAGTGGTCCAGCAAGTGTGGACACGATTTCACAGTCAGAATAAACGATTTGCACATAGTAACAGTTACTTATTGAAAACCGGTCAACAGCGAACGATGTTTATGCAGTACAAAAACAAGAATGTTTCATCTAAGTGAACTCATCAAACAATTAAACCGGATATAGAAAAGTTATGCAACAGGAAATTGGTAGAAAGAGTTGGGTATTATGGAAGCAAAATGATGGATTGTCAATGCTGGAGTTGAAGTAAAGCAAGGAATTGAAGTCCGGAGTGTGCCAATGTTTAGCCTAGTTAAAAGCAAGCCTGGGGATAGAGTACTGAGCTATGATTATCCCATCCTAATATAAACCTGATATTTCTGTGCATTTTGCTCAATTAACTGAACCAAATTTTGACATTTGTTCCGTTTGTGGTCATCAGTAGGACGGTGCTATCGAGCACTTAGCTTTCACTTTTCATTAGACGAGGACTGAGCAAAACGTGTCCGGCGTACGGAGTACATATGAGTACGAGATGCAGATGAGCAGGTAAGAAAAAAGTGAACTTTAATCTATTGTAAATACTGTCCAATGATTGCAATTCAGAGAACCAGTAGCAGCAGCAGCATCGGCAGCAGAGTGTTGATCGTTCGCGAGCTGCCTTCAATGATGACGTTCCGTGTGACGTTTTTGTGCTCCCAAATGTGTCTCGACTTGATTGAACTGGTCGAAGAGTTACCCGCTTTGAGCTGTTTCACTAAGTGGGTTGAGTGTATGGAACTGTGCAAGAACGCCGGTGGAGAACACTTCGGGTAGATGTAATGCCTATTTTTGTGTAACAAATAAAGCTTTTTGTGCATCCGGGAAGTTTTTACTCAACCCCCGTATATCAGATAAGATTGGCATAACTTGGCATCCTAAAGCTACTTCATCTGTCTGATGGTCGACTGTGCAATTGAAGATGAACTGTATATTATAAACATATTTTCAGTAGCATTCTCAATTAAGTTCCGTGAAATTCATTTTCATTAGCATATTTAAAGACCTCCTCCACGGCTTCTCCCACAGTTATATTCGGAAAATCGAACCGAAAAATAAACAGCTTTAAAATTGATACAAAGCTTGAACCTTTTGTTTACCATTTGAAAGATCTCTTTCTTCTGTTTCTCCTCTTCCTTCCTTCCTCTTCCTCATCTTCCCCTTTCCCCCGCATCCGATTGTTCCTTTTACTTCCTCTCCTCTTCCTCCCCTTCTTGCTCTCTCTATTCTGAATTCTCTCTCTCTCAATCCTCCCCCAACTCCCTGGCCACATCAAATTTCTCCCATTTTTTTATTCTCCTCATCTTACGCTGCGTGAAACTTGATCTGCTCACTAAAATTAAAACCGCATAACACCATTGTAAACATTTACCGCACAGCAATACTTTGGCATGATGACTATTTTGAAAAATATCTGCCTGGTAGACGGAATCAGGGAATTTTCAAGGACTTTATAACTAGAAGAACCGGGATGATGATACCAGTCGTTCATTATGGCCCAACGTTCGATTATTCGTCGCTGTTTAGTGACAAGATTTCGCGCTGTATAGTGTCCTAAATCGATTCCCTCTCTATGTAGACTGTCGAATGAAACAATAGCTACAAACCAGACCTTTGTAGTCGATTAGTATAAGGACATGAAAATAGCATTTTATTATTGCCAAAATGATCAAAGTTAAATGTTTTCTGATGACAGGTATGCGAAACAATCAATGAATCACTCACTCACTCACTCACTCACTCACTCACTCACTCACTCACTCAATCAATCAATCAGTAAATCAATCAATCTATCTATCTTTCTATGGCTAGCTTTGTATTTAGCTATCTGCCAATTTTTCTATCTTTCTGTCTACTACTCCAGCTACTTTCACGGTTTTTTATTTAACAAACACGCTTTAGGAAGTTTTTGCTAGATCATCCTTTTATTTTATCCATTCCAGTTAAGAGTTTCGCAGGATGAAAGTGCTGGTACTGTGTCCTATTGAAATTATACATAGTTACAATCTGTGATAAATATCCGAAAACAGGAAGCGAAATTTTACGTATACGCATATCCCAATATACCTTTGAACGTGTTCTGTATGCATTCCAGACGCATGCGACTTGTGTAGCACACGGATCTTTCGGGGAGCATGAACTAATTTCAGTTAAACAAGGAACGGTAAGCTCGACTTGGTGACGAAAATCATTTGAATGATTTGACATTCATGCTGAACAATCTCGTCAGTTGTTAGACACATACATCAGCAGTTCCAATCAACTGAGGATCACGAACCCAGGACCTCAAGGTTGGAACTCGTGCATGCTACCTCTTGACTATCCGATAGTTGATCCGACTGTTTTTCACTCTACCTACACAAATGGTTGTAAAATCTAGTTTACATAATTGTTAAGGGAAGCAAGCCTAAGTTTTAAGTTCACCCTTTGTTTGCCTTGAATAAAACAGCATTCATGGCAAAAAGAACTAACTCCTCTACTATTCGTTTGTATTAAACATTACAGGCATATTCCTTTACTTTTAACTTTTGCTTTACTGCTGTTGGCTCCTTGGAAAGAATAAACGGGCTCCAGACATGATCATGATCATGAAGTTCCTTGGCAGTCTGGTACGACAGAAGTCCCCAGCGTCATTCGGCTTTTTTATTTTGAGGGCGCACATCTAGCCTTTGCACAACCAAATGCGAACTGCAAGGCAGCAGAAAGTAATCCGTCCCCTCGGAAGCGAGGGGGTCAATGAATTTAATTTTAAAAGGCCAGTTTGTAACTTATTAGGGGTCAGAAGCTTTGAAAAGAATTCAGTGAGGTTCACTTAAATACTTGCATTAATGTAGAACTCGGCACGGTGAAATGTGACAATCTCCTTCTATCATTTTACACGTGTGCAGTAATGTCCTTTCGCTGATTAAGCCCTCCGAAGACCCCTCGGGACACCGCGGGACAAATGCTTGTGTGTCGTGCGAAGGTAACTATGATGTAGTGCGCGCAGTCTTTTGATCGATCAATCGACGAAATAAATATTGCGACAGCATTGTGAGCTGACCGGTAAACGACCAGTCACGTAAGATGGGGAGTTGTATCGGCCGCGCTAATCTAATCAGTGCGCACCGAGACAGTGTGCAGTGCGAATCTATGGTTGGGCAATGGAGCTTGCGAACGATGTAATCGGTTACTCGAAGAGTTGCCTCGAGAAACAGAGGAGGGGTTAGGAGAACAGACTACCGTGGTGGAATTCGTGTGTACGACCTTTTTGGTGGTGTGATGGTGATCAAAACGGCTTAATCACCGAATAGAAAGTATTTGCGAAAGTGAAATGGAGCCAAAAATTCATTATCATCGATTGGCGCTGCGTGAAAAAGCATAACTAATTTAAGATAAAAACCAATATTTCCAAAAGTACCATCCTCTTCATAGATGGTGATTTCAAACAGCTTTTTGCAAAGCCCATAAGCCACAATTCATCAAGACCCCATTTCATGTAGACTGAAGCTCCGAGAGGGTGAAGGGGAAGGAGACATGTAAGACGCCATACACACAAAATATTTCCACGCAAAGATCCATCAATTCACATTCACCACTGCATCGTGCGAAAACGCATGCGTTCGAAAGGAAAAGCGGATCAGCAACCCACCCACCTGTCCTCACCCCACTCCACCCCCCACACACACGTTGATCTTCAAACGATTCACTTGTGTACGACCAGTGAGACCCACTGAAAGTTAATATACGGTGTTGTGACAGATTCAAAACAGTAATTTTCTACGCGACGGAGCGTAATTTCTAAAACACGCAAGGCATTGTTGTCTTGTGTGCTTACATTGTACAAAATTATCTACACCGGTGATTTACAGTGATGAAACATTGGCGTCTACTTCGAGGAGATAGTGTTCTTCTTAAATTTGTTTTATATTCCTTTCTTGCCCGTTGGTCAACCATGAGAATATTCAAGTACTCGATTAGTTTTCTAAGGGGAAATATTCGATAGTTGATCTTTCTTTGCAAAGGATTGTAATTCTTGGTGGTTCATTGTGTCAAAATATGCTTAAGTGGATTCTTGTTTTCTCAACTGGGGCTGCGTTAGAAAGCATAACTACTTTAAGGTAAAACCAATATTTCCAAAAGTTGTTCACTGCAAATCTCATTGGCACCTCGGGGAGTTGGTTGGAGACCATGAATACTAGAAGAATCATTGTGATCGTTCTGCATTAGGTGTTGTGGATTAGATGCGTCTTACCTCAGCTAATTAGACGCCAGAGTCAATTTTCAGTGTATTTATAATGAGTAGTATAAGAATGAACTAGGCAAAATTTCCCGGAAGCATACGATCGATTTAGCGGTCATGCCGCGGCCTTGGCGTGAAGTTGGCTGAGGTTAGACACATCTAACACAGCACTCAATACAGAATTATAGGATTGAAATTTATAGGCTTTTCGATAAAGGCAACCGAGTGGCGAACAAGCTCGTTTTCACTGATCCGTACACATGCCAGTACATCTGAACCCAGATCACTACTCGAGAATTAAATTTTCCTGAGAAAATCAAATCAACTCATAGATTACTAGAAACTATTTCATCATGAGATCAGAAATCGGGTTCACCGTAATCACATATTCGTTTTTCCACTTCTCCGATCATTTAGATTACTCGTGATACGATGTGCGGGGTGTGTGAGGCAAGAAGCATTAGAGCTTGCACAAATTGTTTTTGGCACATAGAAGGAATTCTGCAGACGAATGCGCACCGCTCCTGCTGTAGCCGGTAGCTTACTTGACTCGATAATCGTCCATGAACGTTATACAGGAGGCGGAAATCCTCGGCCACGGTGTGGTTTGTTTCAGCTAGGTGTGAAACCACTGCACTGGTGAGTGACTTAATCGTTCCGGTGTTCAGACACAGGGTGGTGTTCACGAATCCGTTTGGACAATCGCCTGACCGTGCGGCCTATGTACGTTGTCCCATAGGAACAAGTAAATGAGTATACACAGAATAAAACGGCAGAGTCTGGAACTTTGTCCTTTAGTTGCAAACACACCATTGGCTTGGATGTGGGCAACACAAGAAGCTTGGATGCATAGAAAGCATTACTGATTGCGTCGGTTTCAGATAATGTGTCCCCTTTTACCGGCAAAAAATGTACAACGATCTTTTTCTTAGTCTTGGTGATTTGTACAGAGTTTTCTGTGCAGTGAATCATATTGTTGACTGAACTCTCCGGATACCTGTTAATTGCAAAGATTGATTTTATAGTACAGAGTTCTTCTTCTAGCGTGTCCTCAATGCAGATCTTTCTTGCCCTGTCCACTAGACAACGAACCAGGTTCATTTTACCTTAAGTGACACAAAGCTTCGGAAATGAATGTATTGGTCGTTCTAAGTTGCCTTTCTGTGAACGGAACGCTGCACCGAACAATCTGATCATGGGGTGATGCAGACATCTAGAAACGGCAACTTTTGTTACACTCCATTTCTAAAATAAATGTACCGTGTGTATAGCACACAGCTTTCAATGAATGACTGTAATTAAGTGTTTAAAGTTTCACCATGAATAAACCCGCAAAGAGCGGTTCGAGAAGGGACCCGGTGACCATGCCATCGTTTTATCGATAGATCTTATAGTCAAACTTGAAGTGAACATTGTACGTATAGAAATAGGGCAGTTACTTTAAGTCATCCAAAGGGAGGCCGAGCTTTGCATTATTGGTTTTTACATATTTGCGCAGGTATTCAATCATTTCACTGATGGGAGAATTTGTGAACATCAAGCTGACTTCCAGCGACAGCATTGTTTGATCGATCAAGTTTATGTCACGAATTCTGTTCACAAAAACAAATGTATCTTTGACATTGTGTTTTTCCATACTAACTGGAACGGGCTCTAAAAATTTGACCAACCACTAAGCCAGGTTATGATATGGTGAGTTGCACATATCCAAAATCGGTCGTAATGATACTCCAT
>UZAN01041680.1:16001-55907 GCA_900618425.1 Echinostoma caproni
GAAACGATCTGCTATGAAAGTTGATAAAGCATTTGAAATAAGGAACAGCGGTTTGAACGCTTAGCAGAGTACTTCATCGAAAAGTTCACCTGGCCCTGCTTTAGCAACACACACACGCACAAGGTACAAGCTTTTATTTGCTTGTACTTTCTCATTTCATGATTCCATTTTATACTACTGCCTGTCAATGGGAAGAAAGTTTACACATGAATACATAATTGTTTGCTTTATTGAAAAAAAATGATATATGATGATTTTGTTCTATTTTATTCTTCAAATTTGCGTCCATCTGGTTGTATAAAGCGGCTATTAACTTGAAGCTATGCGAGCAGTGTCATTTGATCCTCCAACAGAAGCATGAGTTCGATTTGAAATTCAATCTCTGAGGAGCGGTAGCTGGATCTGATCTAGTTCCCCATTACTGTTTCCAAGATTAAATTGATAACCTCAGACTTTCAGTAGACATATAGTCGCGATAGCAACTTCAAACATCTAGTGGAGGATCGTTGATCTTTTTAAGTTCCAAGAAGAGATCTTGCAAGGACGAAAGTAAACCACAGTGATATAAACTACGTACCCATCATCATCAAAGTATTAGCCTCTGTCATACTTCAACGTGTGAGTAATTTAGAAAAGACCAATTCACATGGTCAAAAAACCCAGCCTCTGGCCTGATCATGAGCACACTGATAGCAATTTTACGTTGCTTCACGTTCTGGAACCACGTCAAACACGGTGTAGGCCACTGATCTCTGCGTTCCTTGATCTAAAAGGATGTTTTGACGCAATGTAACGAAAAAAGAATACTCCGGACGCTCATTGATTTACTAAGGCTTCTGTATCCACGTACTCAAAAGCTCATTCTCCATTCCTGTTCAACTTCCTTTTAGAGGACATAGTTACGCACGTTCCAAGTGGTCTAAAAATATTACGAATTAGTAAACCGTTGAAGTAGTCTGTGTAATTTAGATTGTGGCAATATGGTGCATTAATTAGAATGTATAAAGGAAGAGGTGCCAAGCATATTTGACAAACTAAAAGGTTCAGTTAATCCTCTCGGTGTGTAATTTGTACCTTCAAAGTGTAAATTCTTACTGCGAGACTGGGTGTTAACACATTCATGTTCATGTTAGCACATTTGGTGCTGATTTAACGTTTAACTGAAGTTGTGCATTTCATGCCACAGTGCAATCGATTCGGCTTTATGTTTGCAAAACCTTGAAGACAGCCATTAACTAAAGGTTTTCAACACTCGATGGTGACGTAGTTTGGCAAAGGATGAGTATGGTGAGTGGGTTAATAACCTTGATATCTGTCGTTCTGTGGTTGTTCGTGATAAATTCATTATCATATTGAATTTGAAGGTGTAAAGATCGACGAAGAGGCCACGTATTGCGCACTTCTTGCTGTTGTCTGCCGCATCGCACTTCGTTTACACTCGCCGATTCGGGCTGGGGAAAATCACATGAAGGTAAGTAGATAACTCATATACGAGGTATCAAGAAACACATGGAGAGATTGGGCGAAATTAGGTGTCTCTTGCCCTCCTAGATGCGGTCCAAAGGACTCCATTACTCGGTGGTTGGAGACGCCTACGGGCGTGCCAGCGAACGGACAGTAGTGATGTTCTTGTGGTCATCTTTCGATCAAGCGTTTTGTAAGTATGGTTAAACTTTGTGCTGTGTGTTGATAATAGAAGTTTCCTGCATCTTCCCGTCCTTGATAGTGAACTCGCCCCTCATCCACCCAACGCATTCGTACTTACTTCGTTGATGTTTTCAGTTTAGTAGAAATCAGTGAACATCGATTCATTCTATTTGACTGTTTGCTAGTTATAATGATGATGCCGGAGAAACAAAACAGGAAACTACATTGAGTGATAAGTATGTTTTGTTAAAACACTTCAACTTGTTTATTTTCACTTATCGCTTCCTCTAAAGGATGGGGGAGTTAGCACATCAGAAAGTATTTCAGTTCTCTACGATGGAAACGATCATCCTCGAATCATGTTCATCCCGGACTGCTTTGGGTTATCACAACTGAGATTTCTAACCACAGACTTAAAAGGCTGGATGCTATCATTATTTGCCACCTTCATCAGTCTATAGTTAAAGTTTTGTGCAATATCGTGTTGGCGGTATACTTGGAGGTGTTAAAGGGTAATATAAAATTATAAGTGTAGTTACTCGAAAGTCGTGTGCTTGACTGTCCGCTGCAGCACATTTTCACGATTAACTGTACAATTATTTATTCATCAACCAGGGGACAGGAGAAGACAATTAAAGAGACGGGCTGAGGCTGAAGAGAAGTGTTTATTGAGGAATCAAAATGGATAGAGGGCACTTGGGATTAAACAAGACGAAACACCTAATCTGCGACAGTTAGTTGACAGGGTCATGACAGGTTCTTGATCCATGGTCAGTCAGCTCGACACTCTTTGCCTCTTCTTTAGTTACAATGAAATTGCTTTTATCCGTGAGAGTCCACAATGACACTGTTCACAAATGTCAGTAGTATCTCACAAAATTAGCCTCTTTTTATCATTGCTAATATTGTGCAACTGTTTGAAACCTACCTCACATTGCTTTGTTCTTTATAGAACCGGAGGAGGAAGTGTATCGTGCTACACGGACCTCGTTTCTACGCAACTCGTTCCAACGGATTTACTGTACACCTTATCGGTGACTGTTTTCAGGTCGCTGGGTCGACCTTTGAAAGCGTATTTTCCACTACATTAACGTTATCCTGAACTGGTAATCCGCAATCACACATGTGACCGTGTTTCATTTGTTCCGCATCGATGGAATTGAACACATTCTGGTCCAAAAGCCGAACCTTTAGAGAATGGAGATACAAGCCGGACGGTGAAAACTTTTGTGCGAAATAAAAATCTTTTTTTTCCTATTCGTTTTTTTATTGGTCTTAGAAATGTTTGGAGGCTAACATATTTGATCTTCGAAAGCAAAAAAAATAGGAAATTTGCAAGTGACAATTCAGTCGGGTTCATTATGTATTACGTATACAGTGGTCAATTTGCAACACTGAAATTGAGGCAGTTAAAACGTGGCCAATTAACTTAAAAAGTTGTCTGATTGTGAGGCGAGGGTACGTGTGGATGAAAATTTTCCCGCTCGTAATTTTTCGACAAATAGGATGTTGGTTCACATTGAGACTGTTTTAGTTTCGTTCCGGCCGTATTTATAGGTCAGTTCGATAGAGATTGTGAAATTAACCAGGGAAAAGCACTTGTCCTCGCATGTGATTAACCCAGGATTAGGAGGATAATAGTGAGTTGTTTACTGACCTGTTTTTCTTGAATCGATTCAGAAAACGGTGTTTTAGGTGTGAATAGGTTTTTCTGGTTAGAAATATGCATCAAAAGGCACATTCGAAAAACAGTTTCACCTACAGGATTCTCCTTAGGTTTGTTCATTGTTAGCTTTCTGGGAAAAATGTGTGACCTCGACACACAGTTAAGCCATCACAAATCAAAGAAAAACATAGCAAAGCTTTAAAATGCCAATGAGGACGTCCTCGATTCCACGAAAAATGAGATAATTTATTCATCTCCATTACTTTTATTTGTAATTATTTTACCATCAATATTCGGTAGGCCCCGGTGTCGCAACCAGGAAATTTTGCCAAACGCAAGATTGACTGACGATCGGGTCAGTGAAGAAAAATCGATTCTGACCCTAAGTGTATCTTGTACGGTGCTACTAAAAAGCCACAAAAGAGATGTACTTCTGTTCTGATACATGCAACGAGGTATTCACCGGGGCTATCCACGATAGCTCTTTTTAACTGATGATATGTCAACACTGGAATACAAGGCATCCATTCTTTACTGATGTCCGAGTTACCGAACTCCGAATGTAGTGGTTGATATACGGCTTCACAGCATGGTCCTGCTGAAGGAAGTCCATACTTAACGGTTTTAAGTTTAAGCACTGTTCATTTATCAATTCCCCATTAGTTCCTCACGTTTGGTGCACAGTCTTGATCAACGGATAATTGTGGTCGAGTCCAGTGAACGTTTTTGGGATCCCCAATGACGACAAACTGTCTAGATAATGCACAATATTTTGAAGAATATATATAAATATTGAAGAATTAGCACACTGCATCAGATATATGGATGATATCCTCTCTGTGGCCGATCGTGAAATTGGCATCCCACAGATATTGAAATCGTTTACGAAGTACATTCATCACTGGAATTCACTGTAGAGGTTGAAACGAACAACATATTGGCCCTTCTGGATGTAGCCGTGTCCAGGAAAGAAGATGGATCAGTAAGAAGACGGATGCACAGAAAAAAAACACGGAATGGTCAGTATACCAACTTCTATAGTTGAGTTCTTGTGAAATAAAAACGCACTTTGATCCGGTGTCCAGCCTTCAGAACCCGGAAGATTTGTTCAACAGACACACTGGATGAAGAACTACGCTTCATCCGCCAAACGCTGCAGCACAATGGTTATCCAGAACGGTTTATCGATATTCGGCTCACTCCGGAGAAGAAAAACTCCATATGTGTCCCCAAGAAGAAACTATTCATAAGGATCCCATTTAAGGGGGACTCACACACAGAAAGCCTAGTACAGTCACTGAGTGGATATCAGTTCCACTCTCCCCACAGCCAAGCTTAGACCAGTGTTCTCCACATCACCGGTGATGCGAATACAAGGGAAAGACAAACTGCCGAAACTGACCTCATGCATGATAATTTACTCTTTTAAGTGCGTCTGTGGTGCATGTTACATAGGTCGTACGGTAAGGCGCTTGTCTCAGCGCGTTAAGGAGCACCACTCGCGATGGTTAAGTCAGGGGAAGACTGGCTGTATCTCAAGCGCGATCGTGGGGCATCTCGTCGACACCGGGCACAAGATCGAACCGGAGAAAGCCTTCGATCTTGTTTACCCACTCAATCGATCGAAGGCGGCCGGAGTTTGGACACTGGCCATGGCCGAGGTGATCGCCATTCGCTTGCTAGGCCTCAACCTCTGCATCCAAAAGCGACTGGTGCAGGCGCTCCAATTGCCTTGGCCGGGTGTGAAAACCAAGACGAAACATGACGTGTCACTTGACCCAAGTGGGGAAAGGTCACATCAACTAACACGCTAAACATTCCCACACACACCCCCACATAAACACACTTCCATTATTTTTTTCGGTGACTCATCAACTGGCCAATACGTCACATTTTAAATCATACCATTCTGTATAGGAAAGAGGAAACGGAACTAACGATTATTCAAAGGTGTGTTCGCAACTGAAAGACAGGATTCCTGCTTCTGCAGTCTCATTTTGTGTGTACCAGTTTACGTGTTCCTGTGGAGCAACGTATATCGGCCGCACGAGCAGGCGCCCATCTACACGATTTCGGGAACATCATCCGTGTTGGCTGAACACTGGTGTGATTAAAATTATTACAAATGCCATCGTTTCACACCTCGTCGAGTCCGATCACACAGTGAGTGTGACTGAAGCATTTCGGCCTCTCTACTGAGATCGCAGACGAAAGTCGATTTAAAACCGTATCCTAGCCACCACAGACGCGGTTGGAATTCCAACCGCGTATTCCGGGAATTAAAACTTCCATCATTCTCTGCCTCCGATTAATAATCTTAAATTGAGCCAATGGCTATCATTATGTAACCATTTTTTTTCCACTACATAATACGTAACAGCATGATTAGGAATATCCGAAAACAATGGTTCACTCACCGACTCGTTTTCTGGAAAGCAAATAACTACGGGGGTATTGCAAAAGTTTGGAAGCCTTACCCTGATTGTCGGTGAATTAAAAATATACAACAGCCCAATAGAGTTCAATCGGAGAGGCTGAGTAAATGAGCTGCAACAAGTGAGATTCATATTCACTTTTCACGCGGCATGTATAAATAACGAAGTTTGATAAAGGGTGTTTACCTGTTTTTTCTCTTTGTTCACGCAAATGAGAGAGTCTCATAACTGATCAAAAGTTTTAGAGAATCACATAAATGAGGCTGATCAGTTGACCTGCTAGGTTTATAAAAGAGTCCCTGTGAACGTTTCCATGGTAACCATCCCCTCCATGCCACTTTCTATTGCATGCCATTTTGAATCCATTGTGTATGTAGAACTCGGTGGTCGGCCTGCATGGAATGGTCTCAAAATTTGTGCTTAAAACATTCCAATCCTCCTCCTTCTCCTCGCAATCATCATCATCATCATCGTCATCATCATCATTATCACCACTGCTGGTTTTCAAAAGGGGCATAATTGATTGCTCACTGATTCCGTTTTGTCATTTTTATTTTAAATATATTCAACGTTGGAATCCATGTTATTTAGAATGACATGTTAATCTGGAACCACCCCTTTGGATACCTAAGCACACAACTAATGCATGCTCTCCACACCGGTATCTTGCTACTCGTAGGTAAAATATGTCTCTCTTCCGGTGTCGTGGCTATACAGTGCCCGCAAAATCGATCCGTTTCCGTCGCTCATCCATTGGATGCAACATCCTATGCTTCAGAACAAGAGGAATGGGTTACAGTGTACCAAGTAAAGAATAAATTAACCCGTTTTTCAGGTTACTATCAACTGGACCGGTCCGAAGTAGGATTTCAAATCTCATTGTGAGGTCCTATTTTTCTGTACAACAAGATCAAGCCAAGCTCGTGTTACTTTGCTTCAAAGTAACTCATTTTTGTGATCACGTAAAATTCTCTAATAGTAAATTCAACAGGCACCAACAAAACGTAAACTCATCCAAATGAATTCCTATTTAGTGAGTGTTTTTAAAGATGAAATGGCGTAAGTATTCTGTAGTGAGAATATTTTTGAAGGGATAGGCAGGGATGAGAGTAACTACATTTTTATCGTCAAAATGCATGATACCAGTATTTTTCTTCCACAATTACTACAAAAATATTCCTAAAATATATCTAAAATAGATTTCAATCTTATTTATCATTTGCGAGTAAAAGAAGATGCTTCAGAAAAAGCAGTATTTCGCTCCAGTGCTTCTGGGTTCAATGGTTGCACAACTTTTTCATTTCTTGTTTGATAAACTTCGACTGACCTGACCTTCTTCATATAATTTAGCATTTACCGGGGTGATTATCTAAAGCTGATCGTTATACTTTAGAAAACTGCCTAGGGTGGTGATCGCGTAGTGGTTCAGTCGCTGTCACCGGCGTGCTCTGGAGCCTTTGGTCCGAGGTTTGAGCCCCGCCACCGCCACCCAGCTTTGGTTGTGGGTAGTTTTACTCTCGCCCTGTCCTATACCACGCCTGACCTAGCAGGGCCGTATATGGTTCACCAGTTTAAGTCCCGGAGCTTAGGTTGCTTGTTACCATCACTTAACAGTATGAGTATGTGGTCCGTCCCGACTGCTGTTCATCACACACTGGTGAGTAACAACAGGAATCAGCTGCTTCCGTTAAGACGTCTAGACGGTGTTTGACAATTCAATTAAACGATGACAGACTGAAATAAGGTTTCTATAATGCGATCGATTGCAAACCCGTTTCTTAAGTGACAACACACAACTTCGAAGAGCAGAGTAAACTTAAGCGTATGGGACCATAAATTCTTGCATATTTAAATACCAAAATATTATAACGAATAAAACTGGACACCTACAGGCTCTTCTGCAAGTCATCGATTTCTCATTTGTATCTGATTGAAAAATTGCTGAACGCAACAACCGATAGCTCCTTCGACTAGTAACTGGACGCAAACTACGTACCTTTCGAGTGAACAATTCATCTCCCTAGTGGATGTTCAACACCTGGAGAAAGTTCATTTTCATCTATTCACTGAGTTTGGCATTTAGTGCACAAACGTGTCATCACCAGCGAAAGGAAAATCTTTGGTGCTTGTGGAGATATCAATTCGGCTGTTGATGAAACGTTTGCAAACGAAATGCCAAGCTTGATAAACGGCGCAATTAGTGTGTCCTGCATTCCGAGCCATTGCGTTTGTACAAGAAATTTGAGCGTGAGAATTTACAGGTACAATCAATATGGAAAAATATGCGAGTAGTATTTCTATTTTTGTTTGCAAAATATTACTGTTGATTTATTCAACAAAAGGTTCATTTTTTAATACAGACTAAAATTTAGGAGTTGGATAGACTGATTCAGTATTTCGAAGTGGAGTTAGTTAAAGTGCATCGCGTGTTGGAAAGCTCACTTCTTTATCAACCTGTGTGAATGAGGCTATAGTTCACTTTTGTACAGAATGAAGGAAGAGAAATACCACAGTGCCGTCATTGAATGAAAACGGAAGCAATCATTACCGGGTTGATAGTACCGATTTTGCGGCACGAGAAATAAAAAAAAATACAACAGTTCTATTTCTCCTACACATACATTTCATGGATCCAAATGTGATTCAGTCACTCATTTCCTTTTCCTCTCATTTTTTACTTTCTTTCATTGCATTATGCAAATATACAATTTTCAGGAACGGGGAAGCGGCCAATCAAAGGGCTGTCATTCAACACAAAATGTGCAAAGTCAGGCGGTGGGATTCGAACACACACATACCCGGGGTGATAATTTGATGACCACCGCCTGAGTTCATTTCAACTTTATTGTAGTTTTATGTTTAGTTGGTTGAAGATTATTAAGAAACAATTTGTTTGTGTTAACCTTTTTGTGTGGCCCATTCTTGATTCAACTTTGCGTCATATGTGTTACACGGGAACACGGTCTCACAAGAGTGTTTTCACGTATGTGGGGATTGGTCACCTCTATGTGCGGTCAAATCTGGCTACTACTGTGTTATGAGATACTACTTACTTGTGAGTAGTAGGCAATATAGTTAGCGGTTACCTTCAACGATCAAAAATTACGAAGATCATCGAGGGCTGACGGTTGTATCTCAGAGAATAACTATCGATTGCTACATCCATGACACGTCGTGCGGTCAGGAACTGCGATGGTATGTTTCCGATGAGATTTTCTGTGTCGTGTACGCCAAATTATTGATGTCCATCTGTTATTCTCAATAAATAACTATCCTCGACCAAGCACCGTCTCTTGGAATCATAACACTGCCATCTCTCTGATCTGTTCGTTTGGTGTCATTGTCTGGGGTGGACTTCTGATAGAAATTCTCCATTAAACCGATCCATTTTTTCTTACCAAGCTTTAACCAAAACCCGCAATCGTTTAGCTTTAATCCACATTCCTTTACCCATAACCCGCAATGCTTTTGTCCCAATCTGTAGTCCTTTGGCCCCGACTCTATCAAAATGGTGTGAAAAAAAATAAAAAAATTGTTATTTCCAAACTTGATTGTTCTTTATATATATATGTGTATATATATATAGCCCGCTTTAGGTGAGTTAGATCAAAAAAGGTATCGGAATATTTTGAGGTCAACAAAAATTCTATTTTCTACAAATATTTATGTTGCAAAGCTTGGTGAGGAAACGAGGAGGTGCGGTGATCCTATGCTTCGCAGGTGACATTCGTAATGGTATCGAATGCCGTACAGGATATTGATTGGAGAAGGTTTAGATGATACACTCGTTTTATCAAACCATTTATCACATCTCTAACTGCTTTAATGTTTTCCGTGAACCAGTTGTTAATATGTCAAATAATAAGCAAATGAAAGAATTACAAATGCTTACCTGTTTAAATTTACTGAACTTCCCTTTCAGCGGATTTGAAAGGGACTGCATGGTAGAAGAAATTTAATTTGATGTTTGGCATAAAACTGCGCATGAAAATACCTCTGTTGAACGGGCACATTTTCAAAGATAAAAATAACTGGAACATCTGGTCACTCAGTAGCGATTGGCGTCGATCGGCCTGATAGAAACCCATAGAACACGTGCCAAGTATTCTTTGTATGACAATCATATTTGAAAATACCGGTGATAGACGAGCATGATGTTCGCGTTGAGCCCTTTGCTGAATGGAAGGTTTCTGTAGGCTTTAAAGTCCACCTTGGAGCGTTCATTGCTGGGACAGCACCATGTATTGTAGATGATCTCGTCAATATGCAGCCTCAATGTTAAGTTACCCGATCGCTGTAACCAGTCGGCATATTTCGCTTGCTTTACATTGACAGTTTCCGAGTTCCGTTTCATGGGCTGGATGGTCAACGTCTTAAAAGAATAATGATGTTTACCTAGCAATCTATTAGTCGTAGTCTTGCTGATCGATGTGCTCGGGAACTCTTTCTTCATTCTTTCCTTTAACTAGTTTAATGTGGGTTTAGGGTTTCAGTCGAAGTGATAGGTTTTTCCAGTCCATCGGATTTGACGTTTTTCATGTTGCAAATGTGTATAATGGTAGGCAATGTACAAAAAATATTACTGCCGCCTATCGGGGTATGTTTTTATAGCCCCATTACTGACGAATCGTATGTCGCCTGACGGTACTGAACAGGAAATCTAAAATGCACTAGTCTTATTGGTAGGAATATCAAATATAACTCAGATAGTACACTGTTTCTCATTCACAAGCATTCATAAGTGATACCACAATAAGAGAGTGCTTACCGTTGCGTATCTCCACTTAATGTGTAATCTGTTCATGAGAGGTGGATACATAAACATGCCGAAGAAGATCGTTCACAAGAGCACACCCTCATTACCATCATCAGTTTATTGACACTGCAACATGTGACACAATTACCATAGTCGAGGCTAAAAATTACGGTTTTCGTCTAAAGCTTGATGAAAAAAGAGGTCTTATGTGAACGGCATCGAACTATTCCTTTTTTTGTTGTATCACTTTTCCATTCATGTCAGAGCTTGTAGATACAAAACAATGTACCGATTGTGCAACATTTAAGATTTTTATTCAAAGGAGTGTTATAGGGAAGCAGTGAAACTGTACGAGATATGTCAGATGGTTTGACCATACGGGAGTACATCGCACAAATTTGCTCAAATCAATGTGTTGCAGCACATCTCATTTCTCTTAATCAAGCTATGCAACATCAATATTTGTAGAGAATAAAATGTTTCAACATCCGTTGACTTCAGAATAATCCGATACTTGTTTGATTTGATTCACCTACAGCGCATGATCAGTTTGTGCGTCGAGGCTAAAGGACTGAAAGTTCGTGGCTAAAACATTGAGGGTTATGGCTAAACGAATAAGAGTCAGGGCTAATGGATTGTGTATTTTGGCTAAAGCTTGATGGGAAAAGATGTAGTTTTCAAAGTTTATTGACTGTGTTATAGGTTTGTCTCACGTTTGGAACTATTGCACAACATTCGTAGGAAATTCCTCAATGCGCTAAACATCGATCTTGCGAGCTCATGTTGTCTACAATTAATAAATGAAAGAATATATGTTTTTAATTTCTGATTTTATTTATTCAGAGTACAGATGTGCTGTCAACTTTTAGGAAGGGTGCAGCGGCTATATAAAAACTGCCTGGGGAAGGTGAACAGCGATGGACTGGTTTGAACAAAGCAGCCTTCAATGCAATTTCCGTCGCAAATGTTGTGTCAGCCTATTGAACGTTGCAACCATCGATTGTAGGCTTTCAAACCAGTTAAGTTCAGTTATCTGCTTGATGCATTCACTCTGCTGGGGATAGGCGTATTTGCTTCACATCACATAGGGGATCGTTAAGACCACACTGCTGTCAGGGTTGCTAGTAAGACTGTTCCCTTCAGCCTCCATTATCTCATGGTTCTTGCGAATAATGTTTTCGATCACACCGAACCCCACAGACTTACACTGCGCTACAGATGGGGAGGAGGGCAGGGGGTAATGGTTCATGTAGATATTGAATACAAACAAAGTTGTTACCCTACAAGGATAAGTGGTATGTATAAATGCATGTCTCTATGTGCGTTTGTCAGCCCAACCAAACAGTGTGAGAGAGCTTGTCACTGTCATGCAATTCAACCAATTTGTTGATGGACGGTAGTGTGCATCCATGCTCCAGCGTGAGTATGAGTGCTTTATTTTCTGATCTACATGATCACTTCTCCATACAATCCTAAATAGTGTAATGTTTAAAGATGAATTCTTTCAGTCTATTGCTATTAGTTGAATTTGTTATCTGTTCTTACGACTAGGACAAATAGAAGCAGACGCAAACGCTCGCCAACTCAATTTTTATCATCAAACCATTGTCTAACTTGGGGAGTTTTGACCGACCATCTCTTGTTAGTGTACCACATCTCGGTTGTTTTCAGCCGGTAATCGTTCACCTATTTTTGTTCCGTATCCCTGCATGGGACGGTAACAATAAAAAGGTTATTTACGTTTATCAGGGTAACTATTTTTATTAGGTCTGATAGTAATCAGATTGTGTTGATATGAGTCTACCAGGGAAACAAGTAAGGAAACAAATTCGGTTAGTTATTGCTATACCTGTTTCAAAGAAAGATGTTCTGATATCAGCTGCCCATTTTCTTTGATTTGTTTGGAGTGTTCTGTTCTCAAGTGAAAAGTATTCTACTGAGTACAAGGATCAGCCGCCGATATCTCTGGACATACGAACATTGCACCGAGACAAAGCGTATGCCCTAATGTTTTGGATATTTTCAGCTTCATATATAAGAGAATGTGCAATCAAGGTATCGTGTTTTACTACCATTTGGATTTATATTAATTCGTTTTCATGTTGATTGCTCATGATACTATAGTTCACACTGCAACGAACAGTGCAAAGTAGCATCAGTAAATCTATGCTTTCTTTTTCTACAAAGGACCAACTTTCCATGTGAATGAGGGTGATCAACTTTCATCCTGGTTGAACGAATCAGTCCGTCAGTTCGGTTAACAGCCTCAGACTTGCACACGATTCCTTGCACCTGACTCATAACCAGTCTAATCTCAGCTCCGTAGACGAAGCCCGTGTCCGTTCTGAAGAAATTTGTACCAAAACTCTGCTCAACGTCCATCCGATGCATTTCCAACGGATCTCCTACAAAAACTGCTCAGCTCCACGATTGTATGGTGTTCGGCTGCACGCGCACGCCCCCGCACACACATGCCACTTCAGATTATCTATCGGTGGTTCCATATCCATAACCACTGATATACGAGTCATCAATGATGGACAGGTTTAGACCACTCGAGCTTGTGTTCCCGCATACATACGGATATGCATACACTGGGGGAACCGTTATCACTTGCTCAATCAACTGGGCATTTGGTCACTGATGTCAAAAAAGCCCACAGAATTGCAATAATACAACACTCAGTACATGGGTTCCAGACTGAATATTGCGTTATAACAGTGTGTTTGTAATTTGAAATATATTGGATAGTGCACGTGCTCGGAAGAGAATTACCTCTAACTTCATGAGTTCTATTCGACCGCATGTAAATATGAGATGTAATCGAGCACAAAGTAAGCGTGTCATTGCCATGAATGTTTTCTGCGGATTGTTGTATGTATACATAAATATTTGTGTATAAATGTTATGCATTAATAGAATAAAGGAATCATCAACTTGTCCATTAATAAAAGGAGTGAAGCGAACGGGAACTGACGAACGTCCCCGGGGAGAGGATCCACATAACACGGTCCGGACACCAACTTCGATGTAAATGAAATTGCATGGGGTCGTGCCTGATTAGTGCACACCACAGGTCCGTAAAATACTGTTCCCGCTATGAATTTCTTGGTAGTTTGATTATTTATATTCATTTTTTGGTGAAACCTGGTACTTTATGTGATATTAGGAAACAAATGTTCCTTTTCCCTTTTCGCTATTGACCACATTCCGTTGATGCGTTATGTTGTCCGACTGCGTGACGTGTGTAGTTGAAACTGTTCAATGTTTGGTCAGATTAACGTTCCCACTGCTCTCAGGTGTTTTCTTAATGGGTCACTGCTTCGAAAGACAGTGTCAGATTGAATCTGAAAACTCTCCGGCTGTTCGGTTTCTAACAAAATTCTCAGTCGGAAAGTTAGAAGTATTATAAGTAGTTTATATCCACAGTAAAAATGCAGTCCTGAGGTTGAAGTTGTATAAGTATCTAAAGTGAGTATTCTTGTCCTGGTGAAAATCACCCCAGTTGTCCGAAAAGAGTCAGAAAAACAATACGCATAACTTCTGTTTACCAACGCTGTATGCCGTTCACGAGCCACTTAAGTATTCTTGTATAATTTAATGTATCTCGGATCATAGGGTACGGTATACTTCATATTAACTCCAGTAAAAGCATGTCATCAAGTACCAACTACCTTGACATTTTTCGTATACTGTCAAAAATAAACGTGGTAGGCAGTAACCTCTTTTGAATTCATACTTAACTCAAAGTTGCTTGGGTGTAGGGTTAACGCCTGACAAGAAAACTATGTCCTTCTCATTCGGAGCGGTTTGTGTCCCAGGTTGTTCCCCCACCCCCTACCGTGTGTGTTCATGTTAGCACGGTGAATGGATTCCGATATCCGGTATTGAATCCGATTCATATTGCCCATATCAGATCTCACGTCCCCATCCCAAACGGATATCCGGTGCACAGAACTTTGGGTTTGACACAAAAAACCGGGCACTCATTCTATTGAGCATCAGAGTGTCGTTCTCTCTCTCTATCCAACTACCTACCTACCTTATCATGTTCGGTTGGTTCACCACAGCCAATCACCCAAAAACACTTGACACACACCCCCGACCAAATAACATGACAATTAATGAGTCAACCCTACCACTCTCCAATCCAGCTGGAGTCAGCCTACAGCTTCCCGTTCGATTGTCAGTGAGTTTCCATTCCAACCACTGATGAAAATTTACTCTGGTCAGGCGTCTCTTCTGTCAAATTTGGGATCTTTGTAAGCAAAGCAGTCTATAATGAATTTCATCGTTCAGATTTGTTCATACAAAACCATCACAATAAATTTCTTCTGCAATGACGAGGTTCATATCGATAAACGCGGAAACCATTCTCAGTATCAGATATTTGTGCAAATGAGTGGGTTAATGAAATTATTGCGTTCACTTTTCTGAACCTCATTGACTTGATGTATCCATCATCAATCAGTTTTAGTAGTTCATGCGTTACGGTTTCTACGTCCAGCCAAGAGGTTCCGAAAGATCAAAAGTCGCCACAACAGCTATGCAATACTTTCTTCCAACAATATAGTGAGAATAAACTACTTATATTGATATATTCAAAGACGCTTCCATATAAAGATGTGTAGTAACTGAAATGCTATGCGGAATTTCCAATCCAACTGTTACAATTCTATGAACTGGGATCAAAACGAACCCATCTAGGTGAACCAGTTTTGTCATGACTGTTTGAATCTCGGACCTGTTCCTTACGTGCACAGAGTCACAACTCAAAATAAGAATTTACAGATTGCTCATACAGAGCCGGTTCTTCGTGCTGAATGTGCACAGTTGATAAATTGTTCGGATTTTTGAACTACAACTGTGACACTCTTGTTTACATATCGTTTTTCTCAATACCCCCCTCCCTCCAGTCGAATTACAGTGTCCGATTTGCTTTGAACTTCGGTGATTCCCTTGATATGTATGAGAACGTTTGGTGAAAACAAAACGAATGATAAAATGATTATCCTTTCTTGATGGATAATGATATTGTCTATCCCTTTTGACGGATCAAGGTTAGTGCTCAATGTGAGACGTGGGTAGAATCTCGTTGTGCATTCAGGTATGCACCCATGGCGATCAATCCATACATTAGATCCACAAATTTCCTTAATTAGCCACATTTTGTTAATGTGAATAAAACATTATTCTGAATGATCATTTTATTAGTTTTAGAGAATATTTCTCTCAGAAAATTCATTTCGTTTTGTATCTGCATTTCAAGCAAAACTTGCTAAATGTGGTTTTTTCTTTTCATTTTTACTTCCTTTTTTTATTGAATACGCAATGATACAATTTTCAGGAAGGGGAAGCGGCTAATTAAAGGGCTGCCATACAGCATACAACGGGGTAAGTCAGGCGGTGGTGGTGGGATTCGAACACTCCTTCTCTGGGATGATAATTTGAGGACGTTACCACCGGGTCACCACTAATGTGTTTATTCGTATCTAGGGGATAGGATGGCAGTCGAACCGAACACAGATTAGTGCCAGTAAGGAAGTAGGTATATGGTGCAGAACCGTTGTAGGGATAGAAGACAGAAACAGTGTAATCGATTGATTTGTCTGTGTGAACAATAGCAGATATATTTGAGTTACAGCTAACCGAATCCACCTGAATTAAATAAAATACTGCTACTAATAAAAATTAATTTTTTTCGGAGGAAAGTATTTTAGATAGTAGGAAATAACGAAAAAACTGCCGGACTGAAAATTAAATGTCCGAGGTTTGTTTGAAAACTGTCAGAACTGAATTGTTGTGATTCAGAGTTTGTGCTCATTACAAACAAAATGTTTGACTTGAAGCCTGAGTCACAATAATTAACGGTAAACAGATTCAGTGGGTGTGGGAGAACCGCGTTGCGAGAAATCAGCTTGCAGAAGATGATTTGGGTCAGGTGCAAAGATTATCAGCTAAAAAAGGACGAGATTATTAATCACTAAGCGATAGGACGTAAATTTTCATTGCCCAAAACCGAAATTAGAGTAGCCTGTACGCAATCGATTGGGTCAAAACAGGGTAACAAAGCAGAACAACTGAAAGAACAGTTTGATTCACAAATGGAGCTATCTCTGTTCCACCAGTACCAGATCATTTTAGTTTACAATTGGAAAACGATAGCAGAAGCAACTTGTACACAGCGGTTCGGTCCACAGAAGATTGACTTACAAAATATAGCCTACACACTGCATGAAGTCAACTAAGGAAAATGGATAAGAACAAATGATTTATCAAGTTATAAATACCCACTAATTGAGTTCACTAGATGAGGAAACGGTCTCGAGGGTTGGACCACCCCTTGAACCCTTGCGACTAAAGGTTTTCTCGATTCCGCATGAGCGACTCTCACTCAACACATTTCAGGGCAAGTATACTTAAGTCTAAAGTAAGTATAAATTACTTTCTCACTGGTTCTACATGCTGAAATTCCATCTGAATTTTCTTCTCCCATATGTGTTTCGTAGTACTGGTAACAAACTGAATGTTGCGTGTTGTATCAATGAACCATGCCTCAGCTATTTTAAGTGATGTGCAGCTAACCGATAATTAAGTATATACTCACGTTGCTTGAAGTAGATGAACTAAGATCCGTACGGTCGTGCATCGCCGTCCATGGGTATTGGAGCTGGAACAAGAAAAGTACTTACCGGCAAAGACCTGAACTTTCGTATTAGTAGGATTACTGAAATCATTCATCGATCCACACGGGTTGTTTTAATCTATTTGTTGATTCACCTCACTATAGCGTGAAGAATAAACGCTTCAGTTGTAAAACACCTATCAAAACATGAAACAGATTTTAAAAGCAGCCTGCACACAAATAACAAGTGCTTGGAAGATATAGCGACAAGTGACCTTGAGTGGGAGTAAGCGACGCGTACAACAAAGTTACAGTTGAGGAAAATGTAATCACTATCACGGAGAAGAAATTGTCATATTGATGATTGAGTGAAATGGGTAAGAAGTCATATAAACTCGACTTCTTAATGACACGGTGTGATGTTCAGCGGTGAGAAGTATTTTAACATCGATTGACCTGATGCACTCATGTACTACTGGCATGGTCTGCATAAGAGTAATGTAGCCTTCAGATATCGAGTCCGTGGCGAGGGCTCCATTTCATGGTCTGGGGTTCCATTTTGCAAATGGTAAGTTGTCGACGTTCGAAGGAAAAAAGTAAGGCTAAATCTTATACAAAATCCTCACGCGAGTTACTCCTCCGTATGACTTCAGTATATCAGTTGGAAAACATAATTCCTAAGCACGATATTGCATCAACCCATAAAAGATACGCAGTCAGGATGTGCTTGATGTATAGAAACATCAAATTCTCAAAGCTCAAAGTCTGTATTTGAATCCCATCGAAGACGTCTGGGACCTACAGATGAGGTGAGTGAACATGCATGAAAAGGATTCTGCAAATCAAAGACAGTTATACTTCATGAGAGGTACGAGGACTGAGGCAGTTCATGGTCTTTACCTCATCAGTGATGATCCACGTACTTAGCAGTAGTCACAACCGTGAGATGTTTATTCTCAAGATGGACTTAAAGTGAACTACGAATTCGGTACTACAGAGTGAATCTGTTTCTATGACTGCTATCAGTGTGAACTGATCGGCAGATAGCTTGATCACGAGGTCAAAGAAGCTATGAATGCTTATTTGGTTAATAATTTAGGACCAATGGTTATGTCCTAATCCGATACTTGATAACTGATAGAGATTTGTGTGAATCTGAACCATCTATAAGAAAATAAATGCGAACTACCTTCGATACCTCATAGTGTTCACGGTTGTATGGTTGAGTTTACGTCGACCGTTAGAATGATTTGTGATTGCCTATACTTTTATACGCCAACATAAAACATGTGCTGATTATCATTTCCTTTGTTCTCCGAAACTCCCAAAAGGACACCCCGGTGGAAACAACTTGCCTTCAAGACTCCCTATCTGGTTTGAAGAAGTGCACTCAAAAACAGGGCATCACTTTCTGACTGGTATGAGATTAAGTACCTGATGGTGCGTATGTGCACGCATTATGTTCGCGGAAGGAGCTTACTCCTGTCTATAGGCCTTTACTTGTTCATAATACAAACGTGTCCCGAACGTTTTCTACGGCGTGATACGTTAAGCTCATTTTTGGCCTGATGGATCACACGTGTGGTCGAGCTATTAGGGTTCCCAGCTTACCTCCCCAAAGTGAGCGTGTACGAATCCCACGAGTCACCTAACTTTTTTCTACAAGTCATCTGACAGCTCTTTTTAGTTAGTTATTTCTTTCCTTCCCGAAAACTGTTAGTATCAATATTGATTCAGTGAAAGAAAGAGCAAAAAGAGGAACATTTCGTATATAAGGGTATTTAGCGGCTTCGACCGTGAAAAGTTCATGTTATTGTATCTTCAATGGTGCTCATATATCTTTGGATTCAAAAAGCCTTTTATCCTACACACTTAAAGGTGAATATCTTTAAAATGCAAACATGTGCTCAAATCATTCTGCATCTTCTGAGGAATTTGATGTAGCTATAATTCGATTTTTAATCGTTATCGACTTTCTGATCACGGTACTCTATTGCAATACGAAAGTTTTTGAATAGTAGTTCCTGACGTTGCAATCCACGCTGAATGCGGAGTGTATGAGACTAGAAAATGAAACGGATATGTATACGTGAAAGGTTGAAAAATATGCATTGATTCCATTGAGGTAACTTAAACACATAATTAGCGCAATGCTTCCGTGATGAGCGGCTGGAAGCCCGAACATCAACTACGTTGATAAATGTTGTTTTCTGTTCGACAAACATGTGTCTGTTACTGGGGCATCATTTGCCAGTCTCTTTTACATTGTGAGTGCGAGATTCCACTTCCCATCAAGGAGTTCTCTAGTAATGTCACATTTCTGCTCAAGTTTCGGAATGCTTGTCACATTTACTTCCAGAACAAGGGAGGAAATGTTTCACTAAGTGACAAATAAGAAAGCGGATAATAGATATGGATTTAGATAACCTACTTTTAGGAGTTATTCCGTCGAAGTCAGAGATGGTCATTATATTCCAACTAGCCTTAATTCAAGGCACGTCTGGAAACCACTTTGATTATAAGAGGCAGGGGAGGGGTGAAGTATTCCACCACTACATAATCACTAAAATCTATATTATAAATGACAAGGTATAAACAGACAGAATGATGATAAACTGGTTAGACAAACAATTAAGCAAAATAAGCGAAAGAAAAAAGTGAAAAAGCGAAAAAATTTCCTTTAGATATTTCGCCTCAGGTATATGCATATTTGTAGTCCGAAGACAGCGAACGAGGAATTGACCCACATGAGAGACATCCTGAGGAGAAAGAAATACCCAGATGAGTGTGTTCAATGACGTCTGACATAGAAATCAAACATTGGAAAAGTACAACTGGCTAGAAAGGTATTTATAAACGTTACTTTCAAGAGAGAAAGGCACTTGAAATCCTGACACATCGGTTACCCCAGGTCAATGCAATTAAGACTCTCATTGAGGAGTATGCCATTCATTGTTCAACAGTCTAATCTATTCCGAACGTTGCTGGTACCATGGCCATGAGAATGAGAGTGAAGCAACATTTTCCATGTATCGCGGCAATTCCTGATGACAAATAGTGCACGTACATTCGCCGCAGTTCAACCTTAGAGATGTTTTTTTCGACTCGATGTTTTGTGTGTATCGGACGAGAAATGATCTGATCATAAATATACAGTTTCCCCAGGGCAGCACGTAATGAAAAGAAACTTCAGATTTTTTTTCAGTCAGATTATCATGAAAGACTTGGGGATCATTGAATAAACAGAGAGAGAGACCTGTCGGATTTCATGTATCTCTTATTCTGGTGAAGATTTTGAACTGATATTGATGCCGGCGAAGCTGATCATTATCATTTCGAGTGTAGGTTTTATGTTTGGATCTTCTGCAGACAACGAGAGATAGTTTCGGTGTTGCTTGCTCAGAAGTGCCAATAGAGGAACGGTTACGTACCTTAAATAGGTTTGAATGCTGAGCGAAACACAGATCGAGATAAGTCTCGATTCTACTCGGAGGGGTAATAACTTTCTGCTTCCCAGGGGTAGTCGTGGTGGTGAAATGCAACCTACCATAGACACCACAGGGGATGCACAGGGAAGAGTTTACGTAACTTAATGAAGCGGTGTAATATAATATGTGAACTCAATAAAATGATTTGTAGCACAAGACAGAGAAAGATAGACGTTACCACAATTCAAGTTCGGTTTATTCTGAAGTGCTTAAGATTGCATTTGTGCAGAGAAGTGCTGAAAGAAAGAGTATAATACACAAACACTGTTTGAGTGACTTGAACCAGTCAACATTTGTGTGTGATTACACACACAACCGGTTCGTTTGTAAATTGGATCCGACTGATCAAATCCGCAGATGGGGAAATTGTCAATGTTGCCAATGTGGTCATCAATTCCATCGTGAAGCCAGTTTGCCCGAAGCATTACGACAACGAACTGTGTATATTCATGTCTCCTTGTCAGATCTTTTACTTCTGCAAATTTACGAAGTGAGGGACGCACTTTCTACGGATGACTGCCGGAAAGTAGATGTCTAAGTTGGATAGTTGGTGTAGTGCAACTTGCTATCTAGCTGAATGTTTTCCAGGAAGTTCTTTGAAATTTCCGTAGATTCTTCTCTCTTAGTTGCCGACCATTCTGCAGAGAGAAGGTAAAATTTAATGCCCAGAATTTTGTAGTAATTCATCAAAACATCAACGTATTGATGATAAAAACATCTTAAAGCTCTCGTAGCGCAGAAGATTGAACAGAAATGCGCGACTGAATGTCCCTCGGCTCGTGTTCTCGCAGGTTGGGCTGATACGATGCTTTTCCGGCTAAGGACGACGGTGAGAGAACGGCGGTAGGGCGGTGCGGTGACGGGGATAAAGGATGACGAGGAAACTCTAGTGGACCTGTCCGGTTTGGGTCGAAGTTAAAGACAAACCTGCAAGACAAACCAAATAGAATATCATAAACCTAAAAGCTTCTGGGAGATAGAAACCACTAATGATCAAATATTATTGGCGCGGTTCCCAAGTGTTACGTATTGCACATAATTTTCACATAACCGTAATTACACACACAACCTTGCCATAGCAACGAAGGAATTGTATCGCAGAAATAAACCCAGTGAAGGAGCATTATGTATTTAGAGTATCAAGCTTGTACTAAGCGCTTCGATTGTTCAGAGTCCGCCTAAAGTCGGTTGAAGTTATGGACCTTGCAGACGAGTTTAAGATCCTTACGTGATTGCGTGGATGATTTCTGGTCAGTCGGTAGACAGCCAAATGATTATCACAGAACCAAGAACCCTATCACATGGAAAAAAATTTGACATTCAATCGTACCTTGCTAGTTCACTCTTGGCCGGTTTCTTCTGCCTTTATATTTGTATGTGCCTAGCAGCGGGGACGCAACCCACGGTAATTGGCAAAAATGATCATTTTGACCTTTACCATTATGCTGAATGAAATTCAAACATTCAGGTAGTATTTTGGTTAATCCCACAACATACGGAGCAGACGTTGTCGATCAAATACACTTGTATTCCAATCCATTCACGATTTACCACTTGACTAAACTGTTCTCTGTTGGTGCTAAGTCATCAGGTTTTTGCATGAGCAGCTCGTTGAGTTCCGATACAGTTCCGATACAAAATCTGATGATTACTCCGTGTATTCGGATAAAAATCGTTGTGCATAAGGTGCATGGGCTACGGGCAGAAACTTGTAAATGTTAACTGAAAACAATTTTCTAACTCAAACTCTTGTTGTATTGGGTACTTTAATTTAATGATGAAAATTCACGAGTGCAACGATTTGCATCCTATTTTCTTATTGGGTTACACTGAGTTTGTCGATTCACGGTTACGCAATACATTACAGATGTGGTGGAATTTATCAGATCTGGAGAGCGTTTTCGTTGTTGACGGTACCGATCAGCAATTCACGCTATTTTTCCTACCCCGGCTGGGTCACTGAAAGAAAACTTTAGGCTTGGAAATCAGGAACTCTCTCCTCGCTGCTATACGACCGATGACCGAAAGCCCAAAATCATGTTCCCAATGGATTGGGCACATTTCTGAGGTTGCGTTTGTGAAGCATCATCGCTTGAACCATTTAGTCCCTCAGTCATGATCTGCTTCTCATTTTACACACCGCATCACCTTTTCCCCGCGTGGTACTGTGTGTTTCCCCTTCTCATGAGCTTTTCATCCATCATTCGTTTTTAGTTTGGTCTTATGTTCCACATTCCTCGGCTAACCTATCGTCTATTTTCCGATTTCTCCAAGTTGTGTTGTTTGATTCGAAGCAACTGTTGGTTCTTCTCCACCATAGTACCGTAACTATTCACATATTCATTTACTCACGACGGACCCGGTCTCTCACCGGTTATACGTTTGACCTTATATTGTCTTGCTTTATTCACTCTTCATGTTATTCAAATATAAGGCATGCAATCAGAACTGAGTCGGTTTTGGCCTAACCTCTGTTCCACATGTGGCATTATATACTACATACATATTCAGACTAATATCACCGAGAAGCGGTTCATTGCACTGTTTAACTTCTACCCAGCGCTCATCTATTGTCACCCCGGTTTGGTTTGCGCATCGCTTGTTTACAGGTCACGTGAACCGGTCGCTCATTTGATTACTCCCATTCCGTGGTCATTCCGCACGGATCCAACTTTGTTTTAATAATTAGTTCAACCCATGTTTTGCGCATGGAACCCAATAATTCACTTTAACCGTGCACGTTTCTCTCATGTTTCTCTCAATCAAGATTTGTGAGATCACTGTCGGAAAGTCGTTGTCTATTATAGGTACCATGACTTTATCGGTAATGCACTCCAGCAAGTAATCGGCTGACCTCATACTGGCACAGGAACGTATGACCCACATGGAGTAGCAATTGCCATCAATGAAGTTAGTGCATCATCGCTCCAGTTCACCTAGACGAACCATCCTGTGGAAAAAGATTTTTCTCGCTGACAAACATAGTAGAATCAATCAACCAGTGTTGCACGGAAACTTATTTTACGACTGTCTAATGAAGCTGTTCTCACCAGACGACATTCAAGGGAATATGTGACGTGTTACTGCCGTTCATTTTCAAGATATGAGCACTAATGGCTACTGAGGTCGTGACATCTCTCCTGGGATTCGCCTGCTCCATTAGGAGCCAATTCACACAGCACAAAGATAGAAATCACAAATCGTAAAAGAACAAGCTAAAAATGGAGATCAGATCAGGCGACAACTTTGACTTTTTAAATCAATAGTCCAAACCATCGGGGTACTAGTCAAAGGGATCTCCCATAGGTAGTTTTCAGGTAATCATGATTTGTTTACGATATGATATTTAAAATACACTCAGGTAACGGAAATGCAACTTTTACCACTACATTGAATTTCTATTTTGCATCGGTTTGTAAGTATGCTACGTTTTGCGGTTAAGTTTAATTTACACAGTAATGCCAATAAAAATCTTGTCAAATAGTTCTTTTTAACGGGGAAAGCACGATCACTAATTAACCGGGGATTGTAATCAATCACAGGGTAGTGAATGAGANNNNATGAGAAAATCAGGTGATAATGATGGCATCCCATTGAGCAATATTTGATTCGGTGTGTTAATAGCTTGCATCGCTTGTTGAGAATGTGTTTTCCAGCATATCAGCTAAATATCTGACTGCGTTGAAAACAGAGCATTTCAGCGAAACATATTTCACCCTCCTGGACTCCTATACACATGTCCACTGATGATCTGGGTCCATGACAGCTTCTTGGAAAGTCTTATATTGAAAGTGCACATGAGAGTGGAAGGTCAATCTAGACATTCCATTTGTGTTGGCAAACTAGGGACAGTAAACTCGCCTGTGGGAGTCAGAAATCAATCATGCAAATTCATAATACACTCTCCAGGTATCGGGACAATAGATCATTGGTTCGATATGGACGTGGGGTGTACAAAGTAAGCCGGTTGTCGGAGCCCCATCCGAGGGACATATGATACTGAACTGACCCTCAATCGATCGCGGGCTCCAAAAATCTCGCAGTTTCCTTTTAGATTAGACTATTCACTCAGTAACTCTAGGTGTGGTCCTTTGGATCAACCTCCTACTCTGGTTCGTATGTAAAAGTAGTATGAAATGGCCCGATTCTGACGGAATTTAAACAAACATTTTTCCTTCTGTGTCGGTTAGTGGAGAGGGTTTTGTGTGACATTGCCACTTTACTCACTTCAGGTCAAGGAAGAATAACAAAAATACTGTTAATTTGCTATCATCCCCTGCTACTTTCACTCTGAGAACGGTTTGGTTATGTTTACGGCACATGGAGGAGCTGAAGTGTGTGAAGTCATGGAACAAATTAGACAATAGTCACGGGGTGTACGCACACTGCTAGTGTTCTCTTGAATAAAAAATGCAACAGCTGTCCAGTGATCCTGTGAGCTTTTGATGGTGATCAGCATATTGACTTCTTACAGTGAATCCATGATATACAGCAAAACCAATAATACTACCTGAACTAAGAGAGGAAAATAATTTCATCGACTGGATAATCTTACGGATTGAACTCGTGCGACATCGTAACTTCGGGATAGATCTCCTCCTTTCATTTTGAGCTTCATGCACAGGGATCGGTATGGTGTTCCCTCACATCAACCAGGCACAACGTATCTGTAACAGTGTTTGTTTATAACGTTGCTTGTGTTCGTTACACGCGTTGTGCACTTGAAAAATTTATCAAGTTCTACGACAGTAGGTGGCGCATCAGTTGTAAAATCACCGGAGATCAACAGATAAATGTTAATAATTTTTTAATGACAGTGAATGATAAGCATGACAGAAATGTTATATTCTAATTCTGTGAATACTCTCTATATCCTTTGTTATTCTGGACCACTTGGATTCACCGTTTCAGCATTGAGTACAACAGTATTTATCGGTTTCCTCTAGTACATACCGCACCCTGGTCTCTGATGACCATAATGTTTAACTAAATTTTCTATATTGGCGGTGACTACACTCTTTTGCAAAAGACAGATCTGCGTAAGCTACTTTATGCTAACTAGACACTGCGTGAAAAGGCGATTTGCGTTACCTCTGTACTGTGATAAGCAAATATTCAAAAGTTAACCACACCCGATCGATCAAATGCCTGTTCATCTGTGTTGTTGAAAGTTTTTGGCAACGTTTCTCTGCACTCTGTAATATCCTATATAATTCCTCTAATCCATTACAATTAGTTTATAATTCCGGTCTGTTCACATCAGTCTTGGAGAAAAGATGAAGGGACCGCTCGTTTGACTTCTATTTAATATTGTAACACGGGTTCTCTCAACGGAAAAGTGCATACGCAATACACTTCTGCGCGTGGTCTGATATCTGCAATTTTACGTTTTAATGAGTTTTCCTGCTCTACAGGACAGCTTCCTGAACTTCCTCACTGATCTATGTATGTCCCGTTCGCTTTTACTCAAAACCAGTAAGGGCGTCGATATTCCCTCATGTTTCAGAACCAGTCCCGTTAGCTTACAATGCTACGTAAGTAAGTAAAACATACCCAAAACTGATTTTGAGACATACCTATGTGTCACCCTCATCCATAACCTGTCCCTGTCTGCTGATGTAATGAAGGGTTTTACAAAGTTCCACAGACTGTCCTTTTATGTGTACGCGTTCAGGAAACTGCCGTTCCGCATAACCTTAAATTCATTATTTCATGCTTCCTTCCACATCGGTTTATAATGTTCCTCAATATTTGTACTTGGTTTAGAATAGAAAAATGTTACCTTGTTTTTAGAGCCAATAAACTTTTGTCGCGGTACAACAGGATTTATGGGGCTGCTTTGGTTAGGTTTTGCTAATTTTCAAACAATTTGATTCATATGGTTGAGAAGATAACACATGATCAAGGGCAGTGTATGCATTCTGATATTGTGAAAGCCGTCTCAACCCCCCAATTCGCTCCAATTACAAGCTTCTTTCTGGACGCATTTCTTCTTACACAAACAGTGTATTTGTATGCCGGGTTCGGTTCCTGGTATGACTTTTTGTTTGTTTTGTTTCTTTTATAACAGTATCGAATTTATTTATATTCAAAAGTAAAACACGCTTGACTTGTTACTGCAGCTTCGGGTTTTACACCTTTCATTTTGTTTCGGTAAACATTGTATTCTGTTACCATTTGGGGAAGATTAAACGAAGACCTATAAATGAATTGTTTTGTCAGCTGTTTGAATAGCACCGTACTGAGTGCTCCGTATTACCTTTCACCTACTTTATTCCAAGCACCACCAGTTGAACTTTGTCAGTATCTGGAAACTGTGACGATTGAAGAATGTCATCTGTCACACCAGTGATGACACTGTAGATGGTGTCCATATGGTGCACACCGATACACCGACCTCAAGCGAACTCTCACTTCTATCAAACCATGACCTTCATCAGTTTCCGCATTGTCACTTGCGCAAAATATCTGAAGATGACAAAGGTATATCTGCCAGTATTTGTGTTCCATCGTATCACACTGAACTCAATCGCTTAAGCTGATGCATGTCCTCATTGATAGAGGTGTTTCGCTTTAATGCGATCCTCGAACATGAAGATATTTCACCATTTGTTCATCATCATGAAGTGCAAGGAAATTATTCTGGCACTCTGTATCTCTGCCACTTATGTGTTATAGTTCAAGCATCGATGTTAAAAATTCCCCCACGTACATATAGGGTTCGGGCTTTAAACCCACTGATTTTCTCTGGATTATGATGTCATCGTACATTTGACGTTGACGAATACAACATTACACAGTCTCACCGCTTAACTTCCACAAAGTTTTAAAGATTCTCCCAACATAACCAAACAGGATCAAGTCACCTTAAACATGGAAGACTGGACGAGATAATCTTACGGCATAGCCAGCATCGATAACATTGATTACGCTGTAGTTTTCTCGAACACGGTTATGTGCAATGTCTGATCAAGGTTTCCATACAATGGGGATTCGCATCGATTCCAAAGAGATTGAAAAAACTGCCAAGAGGACAGAAATATGCAACCATTCTGTGAGCTATACGCATTTCAAATAATCGTAAAATAGGCCCATAGAGAATGAAGAAAACGGTATTCACGAAGAAAGTTCTTTTCGATATCGCATCAGGCGTTTACATATATAAGGTGATCATAATACAGATGTCTGATTGGCCGATTAGAGCTCAGTTAGTAACGATGACAGGGGCGAGCAAAGAGATCAACCGAATATGACAAGGCTTATGATAGTCGTGGGTGGGGGTGAGAACACAAAGGTCAAATGGGCAAACGTTCCAGAGGTGAGCAGATTAGACTAGCATCAACTGGGAGTACTTGTTCAGTCGAGGCAGGGAATGAAAGATAAGATCGATGGGGGCCAGTTGAACTGAGCCTTGAAATGTTCAGCCCAACGGTCAAGACGGCATTGTTAATCGTGAATCAGTGTGTCATTGCATTCCTTAATTACCTCAGGCCTATTTTCCTAGGACCCGTATTCCTAATTAGATGGAAAAGGTTACGACTATTACCAATAGCCGCAACTTTCTCCATCTCTTTACGCTTTTCTACCCACCACTTCTCGCTGTCATTCCTCAGACTCTTGCTAAGCTGGCGTTTAAGGGATTTGCGCGCTGTGTCGTATGTGGCATCCGGGGGAAGGGTTCTGTGAGTGTCCAGCAGGGCAACCGAGGCTGACGGAATCCATCGTTTGTGTTTTAAGCTTGAGGCAGGGTCCGACGTTGTTTTTATCGATATCTGCATAGCTTCCTTGATTTCCTTCCAGTTTTTTTGTGGTTGTTGTTTGCCAGGCGTGGGGAAAATTTGGCTCGTAACAAGGCGTGGTCTGTATCCACAGCTGTTGACCTGTAAGAGCGGCAGTCTTGAATTGATCCCCTTCAGCGGTAACTGATGGCGATTTGATCGATTTGGGTCCAGCGCAGTGAAGAGAGATAATGTGCCTCAGAACGTTTTGTCCTGTCTTATATATAGTAGAGTTGAACTCCTATGGAACACAGTTGTTGACTTGAGGTACACCGAAGACATCTTCATTTTTTTCGATATATCGCATCAGGCGTTTACATATACAAGGTGATCATAATACAGATGTCTGATTGGCCGATTAGAGCCTAGTTAGTAACGATGACAGGAGCGAGCATGCAGATCAAACGAATATGACAAGGCTTATGATAGTCGTGGGTGGGGTGAGAACACAAGGCAAAATGGGCAAATGTTCGAGAGATGAGCAGATTAAATGAAGGTTGTGAGCTAAGACGAGAGAGCGGGATGAAGTTTCTATCGCATATTACGTAACTTCATCCCGCTCTCTCGTTTTAGCCCACAACCTTCATTTAATCTGCTCATCTCTCTAACGTTTGTCGATTTGACCTTGTGTTCCAATCAGACACCTGTTATATGATTACCTTATATATGTAAACGCCTGATGCGATAGATTGAAATGAAATTTCTTCGCGAATACCGTTTTCTACATGGTCTATGTGATTTTCATTTTTAACAATACCCAGGCAATCCACCCTGTTTTGAACATTTTGGTGATGGGAGTATCCATATATAGCATTCGCTTTACACCATCCAAGTGCAAAGTGCTTGCACAAGACTGGCTGCACTTACCGTTTGTGGTAATCATCTAGATGGAACCTTAGACACCCTGGGACCTGGAGCAATGAGGTTAACTAATATACGATAGAAACTATAGGGTACGCATAGTAAGTGATGTAATCAGGAAGGGACATTAGAGACAAAAAATAAATAGTTCTCAAGGTTGAGGTTGATGATACCACATGAGGAAAAGGGTTGGGGAGGGGGTATATGATGCACTGTTTTATACACAATCAATCCGCTGTCCAGGCCAGGGCAACAACAGTGTCTGGGCCAGCTTTTATTGCTTACATAATTCTGGATTAAAAATGCGAATTGCAATCGTCTTGGTGATGGTTAAAAGCCGCTTACTTATCCCTTTGGAATATCTCCAGGGTATAGTGTGGATAACTTTGAATGCATCCAATTTGTTCACAAAATGCCCGCTATCGACGAGATGACCGAGAACCGAGCTGCGAATACATCTAACCGTTCCTTTGTAGAGGACCGCAGGACAGTACTCAGCAATACGTTTTGATAATCGCCTGGTCGTATGTACACCACAAGTGCACATGGAAAGATATAAAACGAAGGATTTGGACGGAAGAGGCAACTTATCTTCTTCGCGAATACTGTTTTATTTCAAATAATCTCATCTTTGTGTAATGCTGTTCATTGCATTCACAAGCTGTCCGATTCTTTAGGATCAATTGCGTGTATGTTGCCTTCTTAGTGCGAATTCATACGACCTTGTGGCATTCATTTTCCTCGTACAGCAGTCAATAGAACTACCGTGCTCACATCTTGAGTCATCACAATAGATCAAGATCACATGACCATCTGTATAGGTAACCTTTGTGAATCATAACCAGGTGATGACATTAGGCATCAGCACAGGTTTACACGATTTCCGGATACAAGCATCTGACAAATCACTTCGTCTCCGTAGGCTGGAATGTTGTCCGATGGAGGAAAGTGCATGTAAAATCAATGGGATTTAAGTGATTCTCACTGTTACAATCAAGTTAATTATATAGCCAGGGGGACATGCCAAACTTTGCCCTCTCCGCATAGTCGGTCTGTCGGTTCGTCGGTCGGTCATAATACAGACATATCATGACGAAGTTCATTGATAATGAGAAACTGGGACAATTCTGTATATTTACCAACCCTGACTTTGTACATAAAACATTCACCCCATAAGGCAGCTGTGTTTGTTTACACGAAAACCCCCGAAATCTGGCTTGACTGAAGCCATTCCTGCAGTGATCCCAATCAGGTGTGTTTGTGTGTGCGTGCGTGCACTCACGTGCCTGTGTTTCCTGTGCTCCGGGGCAGGCCAAGAGGAAGAAGCCGGATGACCGAATAAACCTCTGTTCGAGCAATCACGTGACCGGGGGTGATCATGACCTGTTTTGGTAGAACCATTTGTCCGGCTTCGGAACAGAAACAGACGAGCGCTGGACCACGCATCACTCACATCCATTTGGGATTTGTCCAGTGAAAATCTGTTACTCGCTGGGTACATTTGCAAACCAGAATTATAACTGAAAGTACGAAATGGAAACGACTTTTCATTGGATATTATTCAGTAGTATCAGTAGTAGCAGTAGTTTGCTGGATCGAGTGCGAAACTCTTCAACGAAGTATGAGTCTTAACTAAACACTGTGGCACATGAAGTTTTACGGAAATTTTGTTATCCAAGTGGCTTATTAGCCTATAGAAATTTGAGTTCTTACAATGAGATCAACCGAAGTAGCGGTTAGAACAAAGTGCCAATTAAACTGAACATGTTTTTCATTCCCTGTTGAGAATATCCAAGTCCAAGTTAAGTCAAGTTAGTAAATGACAATAATTTCAGCGTACATGTAACTGAGTTTTCACTGCGATCAGTGAAGTTACTCAGAGACTTTAACATCACGTTTCACTAGCACTTTGGTAGCAGCATGTATTGAATTCGGAAATAAAGACAGAAATTTGTCTCTTTTGTATAAAAAATCCTTTGTGGAACAGAGCGCGTGCAAGTGACGCAGCGAAAATCTTGCGTTCCTCTAGACGGTACTGTTAACATAGGAAAACGCACGCAAATACGAACATGCATGCGTTTGTTAAAAACGTACCTTCACCGAATTCAGATATCGTTCAGTTAACCAACCATTCATTTAGATCGATTTTTAACCCGTAGTGCTCCCATATATAAGTATTTGATCCCAAGGAGGGAGTGATGTTAATTGATTACTGTTTTAACCGAAGATAGAAACCCTAAATAAATGAACAAATTATTGAATGAGTCTCAGAGTTTAAATAAAGTACATGTTTTCGTACACCTTCGCCAGGGGGAACGCTCAAAAACTTCACACACATTAGCTGTATCGAGGTGGTATGGAGCCTATTATTATCAAGAGGGATTAACCAATTCTCGTTTTGCTGAAGGCCCCTTTTTTATTACTCAAAATGACTGACCCGCGAAATAGTGTGAGTTGTATGAAATCCATACTGCAATTGAAACCACCCGACTCAATTTTGGGTAAAAAGATGGATAGTAAGTTTACACTTAGTCTGGTAGAGCCCGTGTTCCACACAGACCCATGGCTAGTGGGTGGAAGCTATTTTCACTTGAGTTCGAAAACTTTGGACCATTTTCACTCTCATCGATACACACAAAGTATTTTATCGCTTCGCACCGCACTACTGAATGGGTGGATCAAATTCCGCAACTGTTTTATTTTTGACTGCCTAGTTTCATCTGGGTGGACGTTTGGATGGCTGATAGGTGACTTTCACTCGCCTCATGCTTGGTGACCACATCCTGTTCCCAACTGACAAAGACGACAACAGTGTGTTTTTTCAGGGAGGTGACTGGCACGTATTACACAATGAGTCAATTTCCAGATTACGTATGAAGTATTCAGACAGACAAAACAAACCCAGGCTTCAGTCTTTTTCATCCGTTCCTGCTTGCCCTCATGCATTTGTTAGAGGATTTATGCATGTTTGGAGGCAGGTAACGTTGTTTCATACAGTGAACGTACGCCTAAAAGCACCAGGGTATTTGTGCATGTATTGTTTTGTATCTCATGGGTGGGAGTTTGGCTTTCAACCCGAAGGTTCATGGTTTGAGTCACATCGTGACTAGGACACTCGTAACTTCTGATGCTGCTGAGTTACGATATTAATGAATGATACGGCTGTTCAGTACCGATGGTTGGTCTTCACACAGTCCCAGGCAATAAGTCTGTTGTATAATGATGTTTATTTACGATAATCAAAATATTCAAACGTATTCAATCCTAATTCGCAAAAGAAATGGTGGAGCGTTCTACAAAAAACGCGTGAGGTATTGATAAGAATCATGCTTTATGTTGAAACAGTTTTGATAAGCACCCATCTGTTGATCAGTTTTCCGAGATGCATTTTGAGTACCCGCATTTAGATCCAAGGGAGCCCGGATCATTTTCTTTTGGATTAAACAGTCAGTTGAATTGTAAACTGCGCCGGGAATAAATTGGCAAATAAATACTTGATTCAACAGAAGCACAAATAGGCAAAAATGGAGTTCACAAAATAAATTATACCATTTCTCTTGTCCCGGCCCGTGTGGCATCATGGATCGCACAGATATTCTGGATAATGAAATCATTGTGCGAGTCTAGTTACTTGCAGTTTATCAATACTTCAATGGTATTAAGCATTTTATAGCTGTGGAACCTTGTGCGCAATAGATGATAAGGTGTACTGGACAACTGGCTGCCGTTAGCACTACGTTCCTGGCAGGAGTTGAACAACGAGCTTCCACGTTGGGAGGCATAAGACTTCACCTTTAACCACACAATCAATGCACGGGTTTAAGGGTTTCGGTGCTCAGCTGCAACAATTTTGGTTCGAGCCACGTAGGAAAACGCATTGTTGATGAACCACACATTGAGCGGAACAGCTGTTCAATAACCTGAGTCAGTAATTAGAAAATTCCAACCAATAGAATTCACATATTTTGGCTAAGAAATTAATTGTATCCACATTAACATCTGTCATTCGTGATCGATATTCCTATCAAACAAAGATATTTGCCCTTCTAACAGAAAACAGTGCGCAATCTGCGTTCGTTCAGTGTTGTTATGCCTGTATCAGAGTGAATATCGGCTAGAAGTAACAAATATAGCTGCAGATTTGAAACAATTGCACAGCAATTTTATTTCTCAATAATCTAGTTGGTTAGTTTTATTTAAATGCTTCGAACTTGTGGGGAAAATTACTCCCAAAGAAGTCCAACTATGCTAGACCGTTTGATGAACTAATAATCCTGTCATAACGCTTAATTTCATGAGTCAGAAAGCTTAGCATCACTTGTCCTGACCCCAAGCAAACGCTGACTCGCCAAAAATCGTTTAACCGGTATGTATTTTCACTTTGTAAGTAGCTTGCATAGCAAAATATCGAATGATATACTATTTGCTTTGTTGATACTCCCTTAGGAGTATAGCCTATGTTCCAATCGAAAGTTCACACGGACTCGTCACACCTCACGCTGCGGAAAATACAACTGGTAATAGGGATATAAGACATATCTATGAACTTGGCTTCGGGACTAAAACAAAATTGATGAGAAACTCCTCCTGTTTTAGCTTGTTCAATTCCTGTGCAGACGTGAAAGATGATTGTTTCTGTGAAAAACTGGCAGTCCGGAATGATGAGAGCCTCAAATTATTGGATTGATGAAAAATAAATGTGAGTGGTCACTCCAAATTTGTCGGGGAAATGTGCACAGTAGGATGCATGTTGGTTGGTTGGTCAGTTTTACGCTCAGATAGTTAGTCATTTGAAATTTAAGAAACATGACTGACGATCGTGAAGTTCTGGAGTCAGTCTACGGAAAAAACGCAAACTGTCTGGACAGGTATGTATAACGGTTTACAAAATCTTTCAACTAGAATAAAACTGAGAGGCAAAATCAAATTGTCCGATTGTTTCTGGTGTTCTGTTAAGGCTAACTTTTCTTAAATTTGTTTTCTGTAGAAGTTAAAAAGCTCCCATTTTTGCTACATTCGTTGGCTTCAAATGTACTCATGATGTTATTTCAGAATTTACACAGGCCTAAGTGGGGGTTCAGATCAAGTTGAGCGATTCTGTGAATCGGTCGTTATCGCGTTCTATTTTCCTGAATGTCCCTAAATCAAGGCAAGTATATTTAACCGGTTGTTAATGGAAAAATATCTTGGCATCCCACAATCTCACAACTAATAGCACGTCAAGCAAATCCATCAGACATTCATAAAGCTGTCACATTTCTCATTCTGATGAACAGCACTTTCTGCCGCCTCCTCTCACAGCTTGTTAAATTTGTGAGAATACGCGCGCACCCTTCACTGGTTTTACCGCTCATTAGTTGATTTCTCAGTTTTACTAATGGACGATTTTCTCTTACTAGCAAGATCCCTAAAGCATACTTTTGAATGCGGTGGCCTAACTAGAGGCACGCTGGTGGACATCTTCAGTGACAGGCATATTAACTTGTCAGAAGTTTGAATCCACATTAAATTCAAACATTCATCATCCATCATAAAACGAACTTTCAAAAGTTACATTTACACACTCCACATGCTTATTGTCCGAACTTCCGTTTACGAATATGCTTGCTTACAGTGATTATGTTTCTCCATATCTCGCACGTCCGCTTGCTGATAAAGCAAACGCTTTCATAAAATTGCTTCGTTGAAAACCCAGTTGTCTTATATATCCAAATATTCTGGCCCGGTTCACCACGTCGTGTCGGCAGTCTTGATTTTGCTGCGAAAATTTTAATGTTTAAGCGAAAGCATTTCACTAATTCACTTAAATGGGCAAGGTAGAATGCCCAAGATCGCCCAAGTGATGATTAAAAACGGCGAAAATCGGCCCCTTGCTTCTGTCACAAGAAGATTCTCACTTCGTCCATTCACATTAACTTTCACTAATTTTAAGCAGATGGCTACTCGCATTCATAAAAAGTCTAATTAGTTGCGATAGATATTGTATGAGGTAAATGAAATCCTCCGGCACATAACTCATGCGTTGTTGTCTAATATAAGATGCAGCAGTTTGGTTATCACTTTTCTCTTGTTGAACGGCATGAAGACTAATATTCACAACAAAATCAGTGTGTTAAATTATCAAAACGACAGTCAAAGTCATCACTCAGCAGTTTGGGATGTAGTTCAAGGTGCTGTTTTATCTTTTTAGGACTGACACTAGTGGCTTACTTATCTCTCAAGTATACTGAAGCCATCACTGTCTCTACTTCCATACCTAAACAACCGGAACAGAAAAGGTATAACACAAACTTATCCGGCCTGGCTACTTATTCCATTTTACTCAGGTTTTATGGCAATCCTGAAAAATGTCTTGAATGTTTTCTTATTTTTAACCGTTTCCCATCTCAGACAGTGTACATTCAAATAGCATGCCAATGAGCAGAGTCAGCTATGTGAAGTATTTAGGCATCATTCTTGAAAGTAACCTTTGCTCATCTTTATATACCCAAATTGTTACTCGCAAACGGAAAGTTCTCTCCTTTAAGATCCTGTTCTGATCAGTCAGTGATAGGAGCTCTCGTTCTACCATGTTTTCTTCCTGCATCCCTTCACTGCTTCCTTGTGAGTTCCCCTGGTTTGGTGAAGGTTTACTTTAAGCTGTTGAGATGTGGCGTCACGATGATTAGTCCTGTTTCTCAAGTTCCATTATCTGTTTTAACAGACAACCTCTGTGATGGTCATATTGATCCATGGTTGAGGTTTGCTGACAAAATACCATCTGATAGCTCTCATCCTTTATCCATGGACCTGCATTCATGTAAATTCCATCTCTCCTCCCGTTCCAAATGCGGACTTATAGCATCTCGTATATCAACCTTTCTTGCCAGAACGGTAACCGATAAGGATAGTGTTTGTTCTGATCCTTCTAATACATCTAGCAAATACTTTTTACTTTTACGCGTGCGATTTCCCATTTTTCTTTTCTTTGCAGTGTTTTAGCGGTAGTTTCTTCTGACTAAAAGCTTATGTATAACTTCCTAAAGCTTCAATGGAAAAACAAATGGAAAACCAAATATGCGGATTTTGCATTTCACATGCATCGCGGGAAGTTCCTGGTTTAGATTTCTCGGATTTTCATCACGTTTTGCTAACATTGACTACGGAAGAGTGAAATCAGTTGTGGCTATTCTGCGTACGTTAGTTGCAAAAAGGCAAGTTGCATCGCGCTAGGTGATTGGGTGTGTTGCTAATGTGGTGTTGTTAATCATGGAGCAATGTCACATGCTCCAAATTGATCGATTGTGTAGATAGTTTGACAACCAGAAACCTCACATGACGTAATTGGATTGTTTTCAAAGTTGCTGAGCACAGTCTTTCATCTCAATGAATTCGAATAGAGAAGTGAAGAACATTGGTTTGCAAATTTTTGCCAAAGATGTGTCTGTGCACTTTCACACCGTATTCGAAATAGTTTTAATTCTGAAGTTACTCTAACTATTTATCACCAAACGAATACCCAGTCTGAAAAGGGCATTTAGTTAACCGGGTTTTCACCTATTGCCTACAAGGCTGGTCTATGCACCGCGGACATGGTCTCGCACAGGGTGACAAATATGCACACAAAAGGTAATCTGGCTAACGCACCACGATTGGATCAGGAAAACGGAACAATCAAACGGACACCCGAAAAATGACCAGTTTGAAACTCTCAGAACCCAAAGAAACAAGGAAAAGGATATTTGATGTCGATGGGTCGAGAGCGGTTCAGCAATTCTCATTTAGATTTGAGGATATACGCTAGCTTACTGCTCAAATGTGCAAATTCGGTCCTCATCCTTACCCACGATGCAGCCATCTGTGAGAGAACCGCGGTCTTATTACGGTGAATGCAACTGTATTCATCCATTTTGGATAATCTAAATGAGCAGCACAATGATACAGGTGCGTTATCGATTAATAAAGCACCTCTCGGTCATACTGCTGAGAGCAACGAATGAACAAGTCGGAATCATGACTTTACCGATGGCAGATACGAAATTGAATTATTTGCTACGGTAAACATAATGTTGAATCGAAGCCTTGCTTCATGCTCAGCGATGAATTCAGAACACAAATACACCAGGATGTTCGTTCAAAATAGCCGTTCCTAATTTTGTAAACAATACTAGTAGCTCAGTGTTTCGGTATTTTTTTATCGTACCTTTTCTCTTTCATTTTACTTCGCTCTAGTGAATCTTCTGGCAGTGAAAAGCGATCAATCAAAAGGCTGCAATCCGAAGCACTGAAGATAAGGAATATCAGGTGTCTGTGATGGGATAACTTGCTGTCCTTTACCGCCTGATTACCAGTGTCGTTGCAACAAAAGTGTTTCGTGTTTATGGCTGTATGCAACCTGTCTGGGTGATATAATAACCATTAGGCGAACCGTGGAGTGCACATGTACGAATGCGGCGAATGGATCGAACATAAATTATTTAAGCAAGTGATTTTCACTTTGCTGTTGTTCTCCAACGGTCACCACCATACCTTCTGTCTTAATTGACCCTTGGAAAATCTACTCACAGAAACCGAGAGCATGAGTCATTGATATTAGAACACCTTGAAATAAAGCACTTCTTGCCAATTCGATATCATTGACGTAGTAGCACTCCCTTGCAACAGGATATTGAGAAGCATATTGCCGCTTGTATTGTATTTATCAGTTAAAATTCTCAGACGTAAAACAATTTATACATATACGCTTAGTTATGGCTAATTGGTTCGTATGATGAGTATTCAATTGCACCAGGAGGTGGAAAAATTCCTGATGTTCCCACCAAGAACAGATACTGAAAGCTGTGATCTAAATGCTAATAATCGGTTGCTGCTCCAAAGTTTAACCATGAAGGAACGCCATCAAAACCCCGATAATGCAAATCGGAAAACAACGGAAGATTTATATGAGTTTGTGATTATAAGAATTCCGACTAGATCAGGCAGAGAGTGATCGATATTTGTGCAAGTTATTTTCTGGGATCATTTTGGCCACCACAAAAACCATCAATAAATGATTACCAAGTTCAATCTACTTCAAGACAATAACTGTCAAACTTCATCGTAATGAGGTGTTAATACCTGTGTGTGTATCCATACTTGAGGAACGGAGTAGACTGTCGGACACCTGTTGCAACAATCAGAAGCCATAAGTGAGTTCACCTTGAGGTGGTGAATGGAATAATTACAGGTGAGGTGAAAAAATCAGTGAGGAAAACGAAACACGCCGACTGGCCTGTTTATTCGGCGGACACATCTGGAGTCTGTGTTGGTGTGCAATAAGTCGCTGATTATAGGCTGTAACAACGCAGTTAGGCCATGTTAGTTGACTGGATGACCTTTGCTGTTGGCATGTATTGAGGCATGGCTGAATCACTTTCGCTAGGTTCCACTTCCGATTGATAAATTTGTGATTTTTGAAATGTCCTACGGGTTTGAGCAAAGATTAACTTGGTTGCCTGGTGATTTTATCAGGACTGACTTAAAGGTTAAGCAGACTAACTTTGAATATTTTTTGGAACATCGATATGCCGCCACTCAGTGAGTAGGCGAGTAATCGATTAACATGCTGGCTGTGACATCATTTTAAGTAAAGAGGGGAGTTTCGAGGTTCGACGAATTATGTGACTCTGTTGATGAATAAAAGTTCGAATTCCAGTTGTGAAGCAATGTTTTGATGGAAGGAGCGATTTAGTCCTTCAGTGTGTGATATACTGATAGTAACAGAGATAAAGATCAGACTCCAGTCGTAGGACCTCACACCTCTGCGTTTTCAGTATTACAGTATGACTAAAATTGTGCTAATTTGTAGCATGACGGGGACAGTTTATCTCCGAATATTTACCTTTTCTATTTGATTGAATTCTCATTCTAGCAGAAGCATATAGGTATCGATCGATTACGACTGTTCAATCTGATTAGATACTGAATCGATGCATATGTCCATTTCGCTCATTTTGACTGAGCGTGCGATCCCAAGCCGGGAATATTGAGCAAAATTACACTATGAGACGGACAACGTGGTCGAATTTAAGCATGTAGTCAATGAAGCACCTTGTTTTAATACTATCATTCTGCCGAAGCTTAAATTTGAACTGCGGACAGAATACTTGCTGAACATGATGCAATTTTCATGGTCAACCAATGTAGTATATGCTTACTAAAATTATTTTTCTCGACTTGAATTTACGCAATTTCAACCAGGGTTAAGTCATTAGCTACCATTTTGTTTCCAGGATGAAACGTATTTGAGACAAAGTAAAATCCGTGTTACTTGGATACATTTTTGCGTTTAGCTAACCCTGTCACTACTACCACCGAATCACGTATTCGATTCGTTCTATAACAAACGTTCCCTCAGATTGATATATCCCAAGAAATCTGCGTTGAGTTCACTAAATCCTGGTGTACTTTCTTCACTGGGATCACTGCACTTCCCAAAAGAGCGCTAGTGATGACCATCTGGACTTGAGTTAAACGTACACACCAATCGATTTTCCTATTCCTAATCAAGACTAGTTAGCGTCCGTTTTTCTGAGTGTGTTTCTTAGCATTTTCGACACATGGGCTGATTCCAGATGTTCAATGTTCAATGTTCAATGTTCTTCAATTAGAGGCAGAGGGTAATTTCCCGTA
>UZAN01041681.1:11743-22061 GCA_900618425.1 Echinostoma caproni
TTTTCGGATCAGAGTCGTGAAATCAACTGTGTTCCATAATCTATCAAAGTGGCAGTCAGCTGAATGCGATGAATCAGTTCCCGAGTAACCTCCAGTTCAAAAGAACTACCGATTGTCACATCAATACATGTACACAAATAACTTAATAATTGCGCGTGAAATGGATTGATGTATGCGGTAGAATACTTTAAGCTGGTGTACATGGACCCACTATTATGTCTTTCGGTTGTGGTGAGCACAGGTGCTTAAGGTTAAAACCAATAGTTGCTAAGTTGGATGTGTCCTCAAGTGCTACGTCGAGTTTATCTGTAACTGCGACATTACAACGGAATGGTTCGACAGCACACATGTCAAAAGCAGAAAAGGTAAAATGCATTTTTAGAAATTCAGTTTTGTGCTGGGCTGTATGAAGTGCAAATCCATTGACGGGTTAATGGAAAATAATGTTTTCCTCATGTATCGAATTGTGCACATTCGAACTTAAGTCCTTGGGAAATGGAATAACATTTGACGAATTCGGGCCAGCAATGTGCCCCAGTGATTCGAAGTCAAATTCAAAGTTTTTTAAGGGCAATTTCACAAAGCTAAAGCCTTTCATGCCCCATAGGATTTGTACAGAATATTTTGAATAACTTCACAAAGAGAAAATAGCAGTGATGACAATCGGCATGATCACTCACGGATTCCGAAATTTTAAGTGTTCCAATGCTTTATCAAGTTGCGATTTAAATAGTTCAACTGTAGGAGCACACAATGCATCATCCACAAGCCACACACTGACTGCAAACGAGTGATGCTGGCTATCAAGATGACTGTTCTGGATCTTTATCTTTAGTGGATGTCCCCTGAGGTGATCATTTTGAGATAAAGTTAGCATAGAACGGCAAGGGTGGTTGAGTTGAGTTGATGCAGTATGTGATATGCCAATATTAGGTCCCCCCGAAGTCGGGGGTATTGAGATGAATAGAGTCCCAATATTTGCAGTCTTTCGGAGTATGTCATGTTATACAGACATTTTAACAATTTTGGTGTCAATCTTTACAGACGTTCTAGAGCCTTCTTGTCACGGTTTAACCATGGATTCCATACTTGAACAGCGTACCCCGTGTGTGGTCGAACGAACGCTGATGGTAAGCGTGGGAACAGTGCTCTTTCGAAGTGCCCGAAAACACGTCTGAGTAGTCCAACTTCTTTTAGAGCCATAGATGATGCTCCGGCACAGTGCATGGAACATTCTACTTCCTCCCAAATTCCTTTTGTCAGTGGCATGCGGTAGTATTTGGTTCCCCAGAACATAGGAGAAACGAGTCTTGTGCCGCATAAAAATAACTCAGCATTTGGAAACGTTGAACTCGCTGTCGTTGATGATTGACCGGTGGGCTGCGTCGATCGTTTGTTGGAGTGTTTTATAATCCTCAGAATGTGTTACAGTTCTCCAGGTCTTAGAGTCGTCCGCAAATAGCGGTGTGTTAGGACCAAGGACACGTGGCAGGTCGTTTATAAATGTAAGAAAGAGGCGAGGCCTCAGTACGAATCCTTGAGGAACCCCTCGGGCAGTGGTGGTAGGCTCTGATAATGAATCACCAACACGAACTGACATGGTTCTTTGTCGGAAAAATTCATTGATCCAGACCAGAACGAAACCCCTTACTCCGTGGTTGTAGAGTTTTCGCGGTAGACTTTGTTGGTTTACTCGATCAGATGCTTTGGAGAATTCCAAATAAACTATATCCAATAGCTGGCTGATTTTATCCACTCATCTCGCGCAAGAAGTATCGGAAGAAGTGTAACAGGGCGGTATTGGGTGAGATCATTACAACAGCCCCTTCGAAAATGGGTGAAATCACCTCTTCCTTCCATGACTGCGGAATTACCGCCTTGTTGAACATCCGTTGGTCAAGATTAGCCAGAAATTTGGAAATAGCTAGCGAGATCAGAGTCCGGGGATGCAAGTTGTCTGCACCTGAGGATGAATTTTTACCCAAAGTTAGTAGTTTTCCTCTAGCCTTCTCACTGTCAAAAGCCATGTTAACCAGTGACGGATACGGTATACAGGGTAATTTGCTTGGAACGTATGATGATTCGTGTGTCGTTACAGTGAACACATAATCGAACTGTTTTTTGAGGAACTCTGCTGCTTCTAGAATAGTGGTTGAAACATGTTCAGACGATCTCAAAGTTGGTATTCCGCATTTCACCTTCCTTGTAAAGTTGATATGTTTATAAACCAATTTTGGATCATAAATGAATTTTTGAGCCAGGGTTTCTTGGTACATTAATTTTTCCCCTCTGACAGACACATTGATTTCGCAGTAAGGAATAATTATTCAGTTTCGATGGTTGGACATCTGTACTCCCGCCAAAAAAAGGTCCTTTGATCTATCCATTTCTTTGTTCGGCTGCGAATGAAAGACTGGCAAGTTTTAGATTTAACAAAAGTTTAGATATTTGTTGCAGCCGTTACAATTCCGGTGAGATGATCAGTAAAGCTCTTCCATGTTACCAAAGGATCGTAATCATCTTCTGGGAGGACCCATTGCTTAATTATTGCCAAGTTTTGCAACTTTCTGTAGTGTATGATGGCGCGAGTACTGTTATTTCGGTTTTCCTGAGTAGATGCGTAGCCTGTATAGTGAAACTTCAGCACGGCATGATCACTACGTTCTAGTGGAGATGTGACATTGTCAGATTCCACCATCAGCTCCTCGTTAGTCAGCACTAAATCCAGTGTTGATGGTACGTAACCTGCTCCAAATCTGGTGGGTTTTGTTACGTGGTTGTACAATGGGTGCAATCCAATGAACTGAGATAATTGTCTCTCGAATGGCTGGCGGGAAGTTCTCGTCCGGAAGAGATTGGGACAGTTAAAACCACCCATGATTAGGACATGGGTGAGCTTGAGTGATAATGCATTCCTCATGGCTTGCAACAGAATCTCGTTGACCGAGTCTGAAGATGCAGGAGGTCGGTTCATGTCACCGATTAGACACCTAACGTTCTTGGAGAGTCTTAGAGAACACCATAGCTAATCGGGGGCTGCATAGAGAATCAATCCGTTCAAACTGTAGTTTGTTTCGATGATAAAGCAGCGCTCCAGCGCCTCGTGTAGGACGATCACGTCTGAACAGAGTCATACCGGGTAAGCGTAATTCTGAGTCCAAAATGCCGGTTGTCAATCAGGTTTCGATGACTGCAATAATGGCCCATTGGCCAGTTTGGCAACGCAGTTCTATCTCTGAAAATTTGCTGAGGAAACCTTGGGGTTTAGTGTAGAAACAATGCAGTTGGTGGCGGAGCAGAAACTCATCGGGGATCAGAGGGTTGCTTGAGCGAACCGTATCGTGGTCGGCAAAGGGAAGTTTTTTGGGAGAAGGTTTTGTTGGGTTTGATCTCCTAGTTGCGGGAAGGAGCATGAAGTCTGTGAGAACGCAGTTTGTAAGGGGGGCGATATTTTCTGCCTGAGAAACACTTTTTGGTCCTGTGTTGTGCATCAGTCTCAACCATAGTTCTGATGGTCCCTTGATCTTGTTGTCGTACCACGACTGTAAGACAGTCGTAGCCATTTCTGGTGTATCTAGAGTTATTTTCAGAATTCTGGGACCGTATCCGCGGTAGTTAGGAGAACAGGGGAGAAGGCTAATTGCTGTACTCGAGACCTAACGGCATCCAATGAAATCTTGAATGAACCGCCACTATTTACAGTCATTTTGCTGGCATTTCGATGTGCTTGGATTATTTAATTGTGGGACTTCGTGTATAAGAATCACCTGGGTATTGTCTGTTTCCCGCACACTGTCCGGGTTATTCCATTGGTGCGCTCGCTCGCTCCATGGTCTGCTTGGTAGAATCCGTGTTTTACTTGAGATTTCTCGAAGGAGAAAGCTGAACAGAAGAACGTTTTCTACGTCCGATTCGTTCCCCATTGTCACCCGAAGTAACCCGGGTTCTCCGGCGTGAGGTGAATTCGGCTTCCGCCGAAGGCGTGTGAGAACCACAATTTGAGCGGTGGTTCTCACTTGCTTACACAGAGCATTCCAGGATCTCGATTTGTTGTGCGTCCGGGTTAAATCTGAGCTATAGACCTCGTTGTTTACTGAAACGAAATAGGTCATGTAGTTGTTTGATTCCGTCATGGAAATGCCCCATCAACATACTAAAATTGTTTTTTCCTCACCTTGTTCGATAAAATACAGATAAGAACTACCTTCATGAAGGGATAAGCGGCCACTCACAGGGATGTATTCTGGTCAGAAAGAATAAAGCTAGGTGGTTCAGCGTTTGCAGACATGATAACCGAACTTAGGAGATGAATAACATCATTTGATCACCGATGCTTAAAATCGTTAAACCCGGTCTGGTGCGGATCAGAACAGGAAACAAATCGCATCGTAACCGAGCCCTGAACTACCAAACAACCATTAAAACTAACTCATTTGAGAATGATTCTTCTATATATATACAAATATACCGCCGGAATGTAACTATCGACCACCGTATACGAAACACTGTTGCACTGGAGTGCATGGATGAACTACATTCTATCTGTGAGAGCTCAGGCTCAAGCCTCAGCTGGGTCCATAGACTAGCATTGGTGATTAAACCCAACAAGGTTCAATTAGTTGTATGCTACTTTCTGATTCCACAATCTACGCTCCCTCGTTCTGGATGCAAAGAAATGAATCGTGTAAAGTTGAAGTTTTTGGCAAACTTTTCGCACACATATACACACAGTGCATAGACTTCACACCAAAGCAAATAAAAATGGGACAAATCATTTTGTTACACATCGAATACAGTTCCCAAATTTGTACTCGAAAAATGATTTGATTGTTTCTATTTACGTCTTTCTGATAAATATCTTTTGTGGCAGGTACCGAAAAACATGACTTCCATTACCATATTGCCTCACTTACCAGATCTTTGAAATGAATACCCAAAATCGGAAGAATTTGTTTTGTTCTCTTTGTGAATACGTATTTCAGAAATATGATCCTGAGAGGTGATATGGGCCCGGAGTTGCGGCAGTATTTCCCTTTACGGGTAGAGGACCGCACTCGGGGGTACTCTCTAACATTGCGGAAACTTCAGTCAGTCAGTCTTCCGTTAGTCTACCGACTCTCGCGGAGGTCAAAAACACTCTGGAATTCCCTTCCAGCGACCGTGGTGGAGAAGACAGACGCTGCTTTCAAACGGTGTTTGGATGAGCACCTGAAGGGGTTATGGAGGAACGGACACTTGTGATCGGACCTTCGACCCAATAGTGATGAGGCATACAGGGGCACCCTGCACTCTGCCCTCAATACTGAAGACTGACTGAAGACTACTTCCATATTAACTTCGGAAACTTTATTGAGTGTTAGAAAAATGTGCTATTTGCGTGTCAAACACAATTTCGCACCATTTCATTGAGTTTCAGTGATCCGAAACCTCTCTCATCGAGACCAATGAATAAAATAACTACTGATTATTTCAGTGGAAAACATGATAATTAACTTTACTTGCACGATTCTTCCTATCTGTCACAACAGGAGTCCCCATACAAGATTTGTACATGGTCTTTTTTATCTTTTTTTAATTTTACTCCCTTTTATTGAATATGCAATGGTACAATTTTCAGGAAGCAGGAAGCGGCCAATCAAAGGGCTGCCATTCAATACACAATGGGGGAAGTTAGGCGGTAGTGGTGGGATTCGAACACATCTTCGAGGTGATAATTTGGTGACGTTACCACCGGGCCACCACCGCGCGGATAAATGGTGTGGTTCTGGAAACACGTGACTAGATCTGATGGGTACACGAATGTGACACACGTAAGAGCGGGGGTTGGTTCTCTTTAGAAAACAAATTGCTCCTAAACTTTAGCCAGAAATTGAGATATTTTCACAAAATATCTTGTTTAGACACTACCTAGTAAATGTCCCTGTTGGGGATTTATGAAGTTCAATTTTCCGAAACGTTCTCAAACAAAAAACCCAAACTTCTCAATTCGTGCATAAGATTTTCATCGGAATCGTTCCAGTACACGTGTCTCTGAATTGCACTATTCCAGTAGCTGACCTGCGCCCCATTTTATGAGAGTGCGTCACCTAAAGAATAAGCAGGTGGTACCTTAGTTACCGTGGTTCTTACCATCCTCTCTACCGTGCATCGTGATTGATGGCGAGTCAAACGGAAAAATGAGCATTGTAGCAGGATGTAGAAGAATGATATGTGGGACTCATGATAAATAAATCATTGGTTTTCGTCCGGAAGAGAGGATTGACTGACGTCTTGAACGACAACAGGTTAATAATCATTTCGCAACCTTTTCCCACATCTAACTTTATTTTGATTTTTCAGTGAACTACTCTTTGAGTTAGGCCAAGGGAATCAATGAACATACGTATAATCGCGTTTCATTCGATGGTGGAGTGCGCTTCACGGAGTTGAATGCAGCACAGTTCATGGAAAACAATGAATAGATTTTAGGAGCTCGAAATGATGGGATACTAGAGAGTCGAGAGTACAGCATTTATTATTGTATGTAAGCTGTTCGAAATTGTAAAGAACACTCTATAACGCAGTCAGTCGGCTTTTGCTGCGAATAATCAGGGGAAAACAATCGCAAAGTTTGTACATTAGTAGGAGGTTGGATTCCTTAGGCACTGAACACAAAATAGACTGGTTGTTGATATTGAGAATTTAACTTTTATCTAGGGGTGAAGCAACGAAAGTCATGTGTTAGATCGATTTTAGAGCAATCAAAAGTCGCGTTCAGTCCTCTTTGGTCGTCCTCAAGACCAAAAAAATGACTCCTCATTATCAAACAAGTTACTATCTACTTAGATAGTCTTATGGTTTGATTACCAGTGTTATAGTCACAGGTTTCAAAAGCACACTGAGCGCAAAACATGATCTAACCATTTTATTTTGTTTTCGTACTAGCAAACAGGGCTATTGGGTCACACTTGTATTTGTATGTTCACCTGTTTGGGACGCTAGTGATAGATGAAGGATCAAGAAGTTTCTTTACGGTAAACTTGATATGCATTATCACTAACAGGTGAAAATGATACAAAACTGAAGCTAAGCAGCATGATGAATGCTCAGTCATCGTGTGGGAAATGGTTAAATAAAATAAGTAAATTAGAAGAAAAACATCCAGCTTGAAAACTCACTGTATGAAATGCAAAAATATATTCCTCAGGCTGAACGGAGGTTGAATGATTGCAAATTGATTTATTTTGTATTGCACTGAAAAACCTAAACGCATCACAGTACCGCATCGTTGGTGCGAAAAGTCATCAAATTTTCCACGACACCGAGGACAGATGTAATCCGGATGTGCACAGTCATGTGCCCCACAAGTCACCACCGATCCACTTGAGTAGACTACAGCAGTTGGTCTCATGCAAGCAGTGCATGAATCGAGAAGCTTCATCATTGGCTTGACGTGGTCTAAGCTGTCAGAGTAGGCTACCACGAAGGCATGTGCCATTCAGTTGATTTCTGTTCAAGTGAAGGTAATGCAAGTTCAATGGCAGAAATGAATGGTGATTGCACTATGTTTTTTCTCTGTGAGACGAGCGGTCGTAACCAGTCAGTCCGGATAACCTTTGCGGTAACGTGTTGGTTTGAGAACCGTACAAGGCAGCGTTTAAGTTATTTGACCCGAGTGCTGAGGATGTGCACTGCTTGTAATTCTCCACAAACAAGAAATGAAAGCAGCAACTGTAAATAATAAATCTTGTCTAGAACAGGACTGAACAGACATCGTTTATTTTATCATTACACCTGGGGTTGTTTAAAAAGATTGCAAATATTTGTTATGAAATAACCAGTAAAATAAGAACACAGAATCACACATTTTTTATTATCCTACTTTGACAACTTGCGTTTTGAGGGGCCCAAAGCTAATGCGATCAGAATTATTGTGTTCAACTTCATCTTCTTTCGCGCTTTCGTTAATAAGATGCTGAGAAGGGATTTTCATGCGGGACACATTCCAAGGGGCAGGTGAACTTTGACTTGGTGCAGTGATTAGGATAAATAAAAAACAACAATGTTTAAGCCGTGAGTTCAGAGTACATTTTGTGGCCACAGGGTTGCGTACCGATCCGAACAAGTTGACCTATGAAAATAAATTTGTACACTCGATGTTCAGCCTCATAGGAGTCATAGCAACATACGTACAATGAAATCTCTATCGATCAAGCGTTAACCGCTTAAACAAGCATTCTTAATAATCCACCACACTGTCTAACCTTTAAGTTAGTTTTCGGTATGTGATTCATGGATTGAATTTGAAGTGGACTCTAATCATGGTCCACTAATTGGGTCACACGTGATTCTTCGCATTGCTCAATGTGTTAAATGCGCATCTCCGTCTACAATATTGATGCATGGGCCAGTCAATCTGATCTTCGTGCTGTGACTTTTAGACCGTAAAATTTTCCTGATATGGTTGATCATATAGGAAATGATTCAATTAGGTTTTAGTTCTAAAAATGTGCAAACACTTTGAATACCAAAATTCAATGGAATAGCACCTTTAATTCTATCGAAGTTTGCCAGCTTTAAACTGTATTGAACTTTTATTGCTTTTCAAAAATATCTGTTGCGTTATCCAGCCGGAATAGATCTTTGTTACCCTGGTTGGGACAGATAAAAATATCCGGGATATTCTTGATCAAATCGATACAATTGATTGATTGGAACGCGCCATTTGGGAGATTAGCAGGCCCTATTTTGATTAGAGTTTTCTTTCAGTTTACCTTGTTACACTCTAATCGGAAAGCTTTGATTTTGCAAAGCCAATGAGGTGTAAATGCGGTGAAGAAAACAAATTTTCGAAATTTCCGTCCCCATTCAGTGTGAAGGTTTGTGTTTTGTTTTTCAGATTGATGCATCAAAATTCGGACCATGAATAACTGAGACAGTTGGGAAATAGGCTGATGGAACCTTTTAAGTTTAACTTAAATACCGAGATGGCCCCAAAGGAACGAGTCTCGCCACCGCTGCCAATGGGAGCACGGCATTCACCCATTCGTGAATTTGCCACGCCCTTACCAAATGTTACCCATCAAGAAGTGTGAAACTATTAACTTACTCTTGAAAAGACGAAACATCGCGGTGAAGTTCAATAGATTACGAGTTCTAAAAAGGAATGTCAATCGTCCGATTGCCGTCACGAAAAGAAGACGCAAGGAGAAATTCCGGTCCATGTCATGCATCCGAGTAAATTTTCCACGAATAGATTGAATCTCAGCGGACCCAATTTGTCGTGAACAGACAGAGCAGTAGTTGTTCTATTTGAATTCAAACTTTATAACTGATCCAATAAAGTTCAGCCGCGATCTGTGTAGGCCAGCAGTGCACCGATTTCAAGTCCGACATTTTGGTACACAGTGCATAGTGCACACTGGAATAAAACTGCTCCGTTAAGAACACTGGTACTCTGTGTTGTCCTTATTGGTGAATTCTATCGTTTCCATAAATTTCGGTATGAGAGAAGACAGTTAAGTTTAGGCGATTTTATATGCATCAAACTCGTGACCCTGAATTGGTAATAGTCCGTAAAATTACTTGTACCTGGGATGAAGTCCCAGTGGTTGGGTATGAATCCCAACAACCTGGCTTCTCCACGATGAGCTGAACAATGATTCCGGGTGAAGAATCCAAATTTCATAGGAGAACAAACAAATCTGTCACATCCACTCTGCACGAAACAAAGTGAACTGTTTCAGCATATTCATGTTTATTGGAATAATAACAGCGCTTTTGTGAATTGTTCTAATCTAATCGGTTTATATACTTTTAGTGGATATGATTTAGAAACACAGCTCTGTTGTTGTACAGGAATGGCAATGCCAATATTCTCTGAGACAGCAAGCTGTCTGATTCCTAGTACGTGGGTGAAATTGTGCTGTAGTGTGATGATCCAACTAATTTGCGAGGCTGGTTGGAGTGTGAAAGTGGTTGCACTTTATTTGCATCGTATACCTAAAAGTGAAAAACGGTGTTATAGACTTTTGGTACGCTTGCTGCTGGTTGGATGAAAGAGCACTTATCCCAGAGTCACTAATTTGACAGTCCATCTCTTGGCTGCATTGTGGAAGCGTGCCCTCATTTTGGTCCATTCCAACTTTTAGACATCAACGTTTGTATATTTTTATGCTTGTACGCGTCTCTCTCTCTCTGTGTTTTTTCTGTATTCGGGAGTTTGTTTGTTCCATGGGGATTGTGTTTGCAATGGAAAACTTAGCCAGATTTACATTCCACGATGAGCTCAAACTTGTGAGCTTGAACGGCGGAAATGCTGAAAATTCATTATTCCAAC
>UZAN01041681.1:22303-33967 GCA_900618425.1 Echinostoma caproni
ATTCGCAGCACCGCAGGTTGAAGGTTTACAACTATCCCACCGGTTGCATCATCTTCCACATCCTTCACTGACCTACGTTTCCTTTACTGCTGAAAAGGTCAAAGCAAAAATAATGGCTTTGCGAAAAAACGCAACTCCAGGTGCGGACAACATACACCCGAAATCTCTGATCTTTTTGGCAAATCACATATCCGAACCGCTAGTTATTCTGTTTCAACGAATGTTCGACTAAGCAACAATCCCCGAATCGTGGAAACAACGAGTCATTTCGCCCATATACAAAGGTGGTTGTCGTAGTGATTTCGCTAACTACAGACCTGTAACTCTGCTTCCGGTGTTATCGAAAGTCATGGAGTCAATTGTGGCCAATTATCTGATGAAATACTTCGAGAGATACAACATTTTTTCGACAGCTCAACACGGGTTTAGGCAAAATCGATCTTGCGCGACCAACAAGCTTCTTGTTTGAGATGAATGGACCAGTACAGTTGACGAAGAGGATGCGTTGGATGTGATTTATCTCGACTTCGCGAAAGCATTTGATCGAGTGAATCACAAAATTTTGCTACAAAAGCTCTACAATAATAGCGTTTGAGATTTCGCATTTGAGTGGATCAAAGCATTCCTCGAACAACGAACCATATGAGTTCCTGTTTCTGATTCTATATCCGGATCTATCAAAGCCATCCGCGGTGTTCCACAATGGTCCGTACTCGGTCCCCGGCTGTTCCTCGCATTCATAAATGATCTACCCAAAGTGTTAGGCTCAAAAACAATACTGTTTGCAGATGACGCCAAAATCTGGAACACGGTAACAGAACCAGAGGGCTCTCAAACACTTCAGGAATCACTCAACGCAGCTTATCAATGGTCTAAGGAGAACGACATTGAATTTAATGTTTCTAAATGCAAAGTCCTATCCCTACGCAACAAGCGGAAATTCTCGTATTTTCTCGGGGACCAGCAGCTACCACATACTTCTAGCGAAAAGGACTTAGGTATTGTTGTTCAAGAGGATTTAAGCTGCTCCAACAACTGTGCTAAAGCTTCGTCTGCTGCTATGAAGAATTTCGGCTTACTTCGGCGAGTCGTTGGCCGGTTTGAATCATCACTATTACCAGCGGACATTCGACCCTACACAGCCTAAGCTATCCAAGCTTGGAGTCCATGGCTTCAACGTGATTGCAAGATGGTTGAGCGTTCACAAAGGATGGCCACCAAGATGGTCAAGGGATTCCATTACCTGTCATACGAGGACAGATTGCGATCATTGGGACTATATTCNAGAACGACATTGAATTTAATGTTTCTAAATGCAAAGTCCTATCCCTACGCAACAAGCGGAAATTCTCGTATTTTCTCGGGGACCAGCAGCTACCACATACTTCTAGCGAAAAGGACTTAGGTATTGTTGTTCAAGAGGATTTAAGCTGCTCCAACAACTGTGCTAAAGCTTCGTCTGCTGCTATGAAGAATTTCGGCTTACTTCGGCGAGTCGTTGGCCGGTTTGAATCATCACTATTACCAGCGGACATTCGACCCTACACANGTTCACAAAGGATGGCCACCAAGATGGTCAAGGGATTCCATTACCTGTCATACGAGGACAGATTGCGATCATTGGGACTATATTCTGCTCAGTACCGCTGAACTCGAGGAGACTTGATTCTGACGTATCAAATACTGCAGAACCCAAACCATCAGTGTCGATCGCTGCTCATGTTATCGAAAAATGTACACCTAAGGGAACATCGTTTTAAACCACTGATTCCCAAGTGTCTACTCCATTGCCGGCGCCAGTCTTTTGCTGTTGGAGTATGCAGATCTTGGAACGCCCTTCCATCTCATGTCGTTTGTGCACCCACTATTGAATCTTTCAAGCAGAGACTCAACGAAACTTTGGCACACCTCACATTTGTACACCAAAAGCAAACGGAAATTCACTGTAGCCTACATTCTCTATTATCTCCTACCTGGAACTCTATGTGACTCCTCTTTTAATTTGTAACGATTCATCTGTGTAAATATCCTATGAGACAAGAAAAGCACCAGCTTGTAAGTTATTCCCATAATAAAACTTTGACTTTGGCATTTGCACACTCTATGCCTTGGTGTATTCTCAGTCGTTTTTGTAGAGTACAGGACGGTCCTAAAAGTGGCATTACCAACCACATGTAGAATATTTTCCATTCCTCCAGCTAAGTTTAATAAAATACAGTGCAATATAACGCAACACACTAATGCAATGAGATTATGCAATGTATCTTTGACAGTCAAAGGAAAGATAGTGGCAAGTGGGAAGCTGCAACAGAGAGTTAATACATTTGCACATGTGAATCAAATTTGTTTGGGGTAGAAGTATGGGAGAAAGGATAAATTAATGAATAACTTTCCTTAGAAAGTGGTGCTGCATTGGTGGAGTCTGAGCAAAACATACAAGAGACAATCATTATTGGTCCACCATGATTCAGTCATCTATGTACAAGTGCAACATCAAAGATGGCCGATCGAAAACGTCAATCGACAAAAAATCAGAATTAGGAATCAGGTGCTACCTTCCATTTGTCTGTACAATACAATTGTCTCATATAAGATATTTATAAGCTTTTTGCAACTGAAGTGTTTGTTTTTGAGTGTGTAATAAATAACTTCATGCAAACATCTATTTTCTGCAACAAGTATATCCTATAATCGAGAGAACTATTTAGATCCTCTGAGCATCGATCAAGTGTATGTTCAGTTTCGTTTAGTGAAGGTGATGTTCGCAATGGGTGTCAGAATAAAGACAGATAGCCCTATCAAACCTCTCATGGTTAATTGATTCGTCAGCAATGCTACATTTTTAATTAAATGATTGGGCAATTTTCTAGTTGTATTTAAAATCACCAACCACGATTGAATGAAAAGGTGTAGTGTCAAGCCCAACCATCACTAAACTATCAGAGTTGGGACACTCGATTGAAGTGGGACCTACCTGTGAGATTCTATAGAGAGTCCCACTCAGTGGATCATGAAAATTTAGATCTCAAATGCCAGGGAATAATAAAGTTGTTACCGTATATCCTTTAAATTTTGAACTTTCTTCATAAAAGATTCATTTTATGAGACACCCAGTGGGTCAAGTTAATCGTTTGGGGTAATAGTTTAGAAAATTCCGATCTACAGAGCTTAAAAGCTGAAATAATAGAGGTAAAATATGACAACATGATTATCTGATCTGTTATTAAGCAAACCCTAAAAGAAGATGAAAAATCTCCTACTGCGATAATTCTTCTCATATCCATCAATCTTTCAAAGATACATGCCGTCATTTGGTAAAGATTTTTCAGACAACATTATGATCTCCCTCTGCTTCACTTCATTCGTTTTTACAACCAATCTAGACTTATACGGAGCAAAGGAGCCGGGAAGCACTGTTTAGCTGCCTCGGCTACTTTGGGTTGCATTGACGGCTAGAATCCATCACTGCAAATGAGGACCTCCCACGCGCCACCGAATAGATGAATTGTACTCGCTTAGCCGCCTGGAAGTTAACCGGGAAAGTTAGCTTTATCTATACACAGTACAATGTAACGGATCAGGAAAGGCTTGTTGCGAACACCTAAATGTCTTCATCTCAAGCACAACAGATCACAAGGATAATGACATATTACTGCTCTTTTTGTCGAGACCCGACAAGATCGAAACAGTTTCTAAAATTTTTAGCTCACGTTACCTCTACGAAGACATCTTTCATGAATTGGCTCCTTTATTCGTTCATATTGAGTTCACATTTTTATCTGGGTGACTTCAGTTGAATTATTTATAACTCCCGTGATAAACCTGAACAAACCGATTTGACAAGATAGATCACAACGTTGATGACCCTAACAGATAGGTATGAGGATGGGTACATTTAGAAGTATGTCTCCGTTGCGTATGGGCGTTAGAGCTTTAAGTGTTATCAAAATTGCTCTAATTGTAAGTGAATTTATCATGTGGTATAGATCTTCAGTCAAATTCATATGACAAAATGCGAAAGAAATAAGGATTAGAAGGCGGAAGATGTAGCGTACAATGGGAGGCAATCGGATAGTTTTGTTCCACAACCGGTCATCGATTTTATTGGATCAAAAAATGGGTCAAAATTAATGGCTAAAACAACAGCCTTTCGCTGAATATAATATAAAATGATAGCAGTTTTGGAAGCCCATGTTCGTGTCGGTATGTCCTTCAAGCTGGATTGGTTGTTTGCAAACCTTTCTTAGACGGGTCAGACAATAGCAGTCCAAATTCTTGCATAATTTTCTACTGTTGCGATCAGTAAAGTGTAAGCTACATCCGACCGTTTCATTTCAAAGGCAGATTGATTCAGTGGTTAGGTGCAATGTTCCAAGCAAGAGCAGGTTCTTCACTGATGCCCTCTATGCGAATTGCTTTTATGAAAACCGTCGACCAATATCCAGTTATGTTAGGTATCACACACTTATTTATCACTCAAAGATTGCGTAACCCATAGTTTGCTTTTATTCCGGTGTATTGTGCCATTCATGACGATTTCAGTGCAAGGACATGTTTTTCTCCATTTGAATTACATTAAATATCAAGCGGCAGTTTCTTGGTGATTCCGTATGCTGGTAAAGAAAATCGTGATAACTGGGTAGCTGAATTGCTTCACCGCCTATAATCTATTCTGTGTTTCAAACTGTTCCCATTCAAACTCACAATGAATCAAAATTAATGAGTCAGACAGTATTTCATTGAAATATGGAGAAAAAACATGCGAAACGCTACGCGTTTCTCCGTGGCTCGAAAATTGCTTTAAAAACAACTACACTTGTTAGGATACAAACAAAAGAAAAGAGAATTTTTGATCAACAGGTGACCATAGTGTGAATATCTTACCCAGTTATAGTCAACCCTGTTAGAATATGCGTGTTGAGTTCCTGCAAACACATAGCCATGAAAGCAGTTACTCCTATAGCGCTATAGCGAATAAAAGTATGGAAAACAGACAAGTCGTTTCAAGTCACTGATTTTAAATTTTACTTCAATACTAGCGGTTCAAAGTTACACAACTTGGTCAGGACTGGCTGAATAAGACTCTACGTGGTTGCTTTGATGAGACGTATCCAGAACAGAAGATAAATTGGCGGTCTCAGAAACACTGATTCATTTGAAAACACCGACCACCAGTTCTCTTTTCCGAACCAAATGGTTAATGTTCAGAGATGCCCGAGCAGTACAGATTTGTTTGACAAATTATTATTTACTTCTTCTCTAAACCTTACAAGAGACATTAACTTGCGCTTCTTATTTTCTTCGAACGGTTGCTCTTTTGTGTGAAGTGTTTAATGCGTTTTGCCATTATTTTTTTTAGTTGAAAATCGGTAGTAGTGGGCTTGACTCTCTATTAGTCGAAGTGGTTAAGTTTCTCAAACTATTGCGTAATTCTAAGTCTTCCCCTGCTGCACACCCGGCATCGTTGACATAACACGGAATCTGGATGCTCCCTGAAAACTGTTTGGTCTGAGACAACTATTTAGAACAAGGATATCGGAGTTCAGGTGATTGGTCGGAACCATCAACCAATGAAGGCGGTTGACAACAGTTCAGTCAACCAACTATTGAATATGTACATTCTCATGTACTCCTCTCTCTTCCCTATGACTGACCATGATTTTACATAACAAACGAATACCTGCAAGCTTCCAGCTGTGTTCCATTTCACCACCTGTGAAGTTCCTACTTGGACGAGAAATGTTATCGAAAGATGATCCTTTGAGAATCAATTATAGAGAAAATCTTATACAGTTACAATATGACGTGCTACTGGTGACTGAATAACTTTTTTCCTGAAAACCACCACAAAAGCACTAAGTGTATTGACGGTTTTACCAAATCTATTTGATGGTTTTCCAGACTATTTCTCAGCGTTCGAATTCTTTTGCTATTTTGACTTCTCCTTAATAGTTGTTCCCTAATTTTTCGCGCTTAACATTCAATCACTGGCTGACAATCTGTCTCAAATTCAGATTATCTCTTCCCATCCAGTCAGGTTAGAGTTTAGATTGAAGGAATGAGTTGAACTTATTCACATGTTTTCACTCTCAACATTTCTCACAGACCATGCAGGCATTTATAAAACACGCGTTTAGCTAGATTGAACTCTGCCAAATACCTTGCAATAATTATGAACAACGATCGCAGTCGATCCAGTCATATCAACAATGATGATGCAAAAATGCGGTACCTATCACTTCTTATCTGAAATCTCATAATATTTACTACCGATCACTAAATTTAATCATATTCTGCTTTTTCAATATACTTTGGTGGCATTCAGTTATCACTCCTGGCTTACTCAATATCTCGCGCCGCGATCAAATGACTTATTGGAATTTCTTTGGATTCTATTATATAAATTATTATAACGGCTTCTGATAATGAGATGGATTCTTGTAGTTTCTTTTCAAAAATGATTCTCTCGAATCCAAACCATCCATTGGGTGTTCAATGATCACATTATTGTTTCACAAACTCAAGAAATTTGATTGGGCATAAACGTGCACCAAAATTTCAGTGTTCTCTATATAGCACGCCTATTCACTGAGCGAGAGGATGAGATGAGGAGGATGAATTTCTTTTAACTTCGGCTAACGAGGTATTTTTGTGATCTCAATTATCCAATTTGTTTTCCTTCCTCATAGTGAAACCATTATGATAATTGATAGATGAAACGTTTATTTTACAATTTAATCGTATATTATTAGGCTCTTAGCAGCAATAACAGTTCATAAAATCGTAATCGTAGCAAACGGTTTCTGAATCGATTATCTTTATTTTTTATTGCAAATCAAGCAACTGTAAACCCGTGACAATTCTTACTGTGCTAATCGATCCTAAGTACTGCATCACGATTTATTTTTCCTTGACACTGGCTTCCCATTGTTCTTGCCCCGGCATGGAAATCGGATATTTCAGATTCATCAGTAGTTTAGGTTAGAATTCGTGAATTTGTTTTTGCACTTCTTACGTTCACCAGTTACTGCTGCTGCTGCTGGTTCTCAAAGGTTTATTTTGCTTGTGCCTGTTCATAATACCGAACCCCTTGCGCGATCTACAAATGTTGCTCATTGGTTGACTGTATTCATTGTGTAACCCACGACCACCTGCTCTCAAAATAAACGTATAACTCGGTTCCATGTTTGCATAAGTTGGTTGAATTGTTACCGGTATCATAATATTCACTGGTCTAATCAGAAGAAGCTTTTAACACGTACCAGCTGGGACTGTTTTCAAATTTTTGTTCCTTCTCCTCTCTTTCCCTCTGTGTATCACACATGGTTCATATTTATATCTTTAACTTAATTACTTATTAGTAGTAATGTCAGATAAACGCTACTAATTTTGACTCAACTCCGGCATGCGAGAAAAGCTAGAATTGAGTTTGGCTATCATTGGAGTTGATTAATAGTGCATTTATACCTGCCCGTTCGGTGTTTTACCTCCGGAACCATCTCATAGCAGGCATTTGTGATAGCACTAGGCAAAATTAATCAAACCGATTCAGGTTCGATGTAGAGGCTCTACACTATGAAAAAGAGTATACTAGATTGAGGCAGTAACAATGTTGGTCGAAAAAGCCATACCTCAGAAATATTGGAATTGAAATAATTTGGTGGTGTGGAAATATCTTTTAGATATTCAGTAATTATCCTGAAAAACTTAATAAGCAGAAACAGTACAAATAGGCAATTCAAATAGACCACGTGTGTGGTGGGTTTCATGATTGTATTCATAATTGACGATTTCTGTGGTAGATTACTCATATAATGTCAGTAGACAGAAACGACTGACAACAATCAATTGTGCAAACTTCTTCCGATAGTGTTCCAACAGTTGTGTTCCTCAAACCGACAGTTTCCGCTTGCAAATGAGAAAGTAGCAAACTGACATCTCGCACTCACTGCATGGCAAAATCCATATTAATTTGAATTTTTAAAACGGAAATCGTGCGAACAGGATCCGCTTAGCCGAATCGAAAACGTTTTACTGAATGTATTGATCAAGACGGCCTCAACCAAATTATTACGTGTTCGTATATTCTCTATATCAAACATAGCTGATGTCTCCCCTCAACGGTGTGTAAATTGGCCATTTTAGCATGGTTCAACGTTATTTTGAGGATGCTTTGGTATTTTGGCTTACTTTACTTTCATTTACACAATAATCACGAAAATTTCCCCACAGTAAAAGAGATCAAAATAAGGTTCAAGAAATTTTCAAGGCTGCATTATGCCCTGATTGATCAGCTGCATCAGGACCATCGTTTTTCCAGTAAAAACAGGAGATTCATGTTGCAGAAGCGATTGTCCGTGAGTTTGAAGGCGAGTTACAGATGATCTGCAGAACATTACGTACTTATTGAGGCATCTTACCAACAAATGACGAGTTTAACTTGCGGATAAACAAACATATCAGCTAAACTTTTCGTTTACATCGCCAGGTTACGGGTAGCATCTCAAAGACCTGGAATCAACGAGATGAATGTGACTTTTCAATGATCCGTGTTTTTCCGTTTTGTCCAGTTTATTCAGCAAACCACAGTTTTAAACATCTATTTGTCTCACTTGCTGCCTTAATAACCTTCACCGAAAACTTTGAACACTTTAACTGGAATGGGTAAAATAAACGAAACCACTTACATCTATGTTTAACTTGTCTTAGGGAGTTTAATGTTGTTCCGGTCTTGGGATGCCCAAAACCCACGATATGGCTCCCATGTTTTTCATAGATGCTGCTTTTTCACACAAAGCGCCCAACCGTAAATACCATGATTGCCTTTTAAATGTTGCCACCTCATGTTGGAAGTTTGAAATTCAGTTTGATGCAGTTCAGCTTTGAATTGGTCTTATATCAGGGAGTTTGGTTAAATGTTTACTGAAATCTCTGCGAGTCAATTTCTATCACTTGGGGAAATCATTCATGTCAAATCCATTCGTTCTTTCTTTGGAGGCTTCAAATACAGTCTGTTCATGTCTGACCATTTACTTTGGTAACACCTTTCACAGGGTCCAAGAAGCCTTATTTCCTTGTGCCACCTAGCCATCTATTGAAGAGCGAACTTCTGTGTTTCGTTGGAATGTTATACTGTTGAAAACACATCGAGTTCGGTAGAAAATTATATTCACCTACGTTTCGGTTACCGTGGGTAGCCTTTCTCAAGGCTGGTACTATGATCAAACGATTCAGAGGAAAGGATCACAAGTCAACGAATTTTTCGTCACTGTGTTACTACCATTATAATGTTCACAATATAACAACACATAGTGCATCGATTTTTCGATACATTCCTAACATCATTTGGTCCTGATATATTATTCTGCAAAACCAAGGGCAATAGGGTGAAGGTAATAAAATTATTTGTTCGCGGGTCGATTGGAGCATTTCATGATGTACTCTGTTAATCAGACTACGTTTAAGTTCAAAAATCCAGCCTATCATCTCAGCTGATTCCACAGACAGACTACTATGCACAGCCAAAAGTACTTGGTCTGTCGAAGTCACTTGGATGGGCTGAAGAACTACCTTGATGACCAGGAATAATCATGGGTGAGCTACGTATCCACTTGTGACTTCATTCCATCAGATCATTTGAATCAGTTAAACAATTGACAAATGCTGCTATTTCGGGGTCCGATTATTGCAACTGTACACAACGAACCACTTCCAAGGTTGTTTCTACTAAGTGATTGTAGTTGCCATTTCAGAAAGTTTGCAGCTGATCGTCATGTGCTTACAACCTTACGTGGTTTTCGCATCGAAGAAAGGCAATGATTGATCACCTTGGTGAGTTACCGCTGTTATTCAAGGATGAAAATGTATCCAACCAAAAAGCCACGAATAGGTTTCATTAATCCCTATCACATTATGTTTACACTTGTCTCGGTTCTGCCAAACATATCATAACAAAACAATACTCAGTAACGAGAAATCGGTCTATGATTCCCTTGTGAGAGTGGAATATTTTCCAGTTCAAAGCGGTACATGCATGTAGGGGGCTAACTACACAGTGAGGTTGGACGACTCTAGCACAACATATTTTAGAACAGACGTTAAGATACTGACTCCAACTTTGATGTAATTGGTGATTGAACGTCATTTTTCGCTTGCGCTTGGCAAACAAAACCTCAACTGCTCCAGCTCAAAAACTGTATTTGCGAATGAATGTATCCGGGCATGATCACATGCCACGGACATGGGCAAAATTGGGTGAAATGATCACAGATGGAGGACTGACTCACACCCAAACCAGGAATCAGACACCACAACGTGATATAGATTCACTCTTCATCACCCAGATACTGAACAACTTATTTGATTCATTTGACATCGGCTGGTTGTGTATGGACGGACACACACACAATCAGATGGCCCCTACCTTGATCTCATTTATCTGCGCTGCAATGCATTCCTTCTTTCTTTGTACCATACCTGAACTTGAGTGCATTAAGGAGTTAACCCTTCCGCTGAAAATTGCTCCACCGACCGAAGTCGAGAGTCAGCGTCTTTTGTCAGAAAAGTATTACATTAAGAGACTTGACCTCGATTTTAATTGCTCGTGAGAAGTACAAGATCACGGAAATAGAGAGGAATAGTCGTAACATTATCTGAAGAAGGAAGCCTGACAACATAGAAATCTCGATGATCAATGATCTAGTGTGGAGCCCGTTTCAGCTGTGCAATGGGAGAATATTGCTATGACCAGTCTAAGTACCCAGGAAAAGACAACGTACTATGCATCTGAACTCTATCCGACTGGCTTTCGAAGCTTCCATTGGAGTGCTTGCAGCGTTTCGAATAGTATCAAAAGTATCACTTCTTGTCAGCCAGTTTCAAAAAATGCATTGAAAAAATGATGGAAATCACGTGGAGCAACTTATTCACGTTGGTGTGCATGCACGGGTTGTTGTCAGACGAAACCCACTTTGTGAAGACCATTCAGCAGAGGTCGGAAAACTAAGAATAACATATTGTTCAGGTTCTCCATGGCACACAAGACTTTTCTCACACCTTGATGGTGAAACCAATCATGGTTTGTCGGAGGACTGACGTAATCAAATCTAGTATGACAGATATCGAGAGCTTATCTAATTCGTGCCACAAACTATTTACGTTATCGATTATGATTAGATTCAATTCAAGTCTAATTTCTCACAAGTGTGTAATGGAGAAAGCCACACACACCGAATAGCCAGCGACAAATGTACCGCAACTGATCAGTTTTTTCATGGGTTATTTCCATTCTCATGTACACAAACCATCATCTTTTACGAGTTAAACAAAAAACAAAGTGTGAGCTCAAATACAAAAATTTATTCAACGTTCTTTTTTAAAAACTAGGAACACATTTAAAAGTCACCGTTTCACCTCGGAAGCTGTGTTGCACCCATATGGATAATGCGCACTATTTGATNTATATATATATATATGTTGTGAAACAATAGATAAAGCATCACAGTGAGAGCTATAGTGGTCAATAGACCATTAGGGAACTCAATGACCTATAGTTTAACTCCAGATGTTTAGTGCAAAAGTTAAATTTTTGTCTGATTGGCTTTATCCATTTCTCACCTGAACCTTCTGAGCCCTTGTGTTACACGAGAAAACACCTGCTGCAAA